>JAOYMO020185605.1:0-32627 GCA_025802455.2 Iodosphaeria phyllophila | reverse complement strand
ACTTTGGCAAGAGCAATGAATATGATAAGCAAGTCATGAGCACTGTCAGATTTGCATTAACCCATTCATCCGCTACCCGTCGACCCGAAATGGCAACGATCTGCATGCCTACGAGCCCTGTGCGGTCTGACTTCTCGACACCTTGGCTCTACATACCGGTATCCCCTCTGGGATGCGATGATACCGAGCGAGCACGTTATCGTACCTTAATAGCAACCGCTCGCACCCCCGGTTTCCCCCCTTTCCGATCGCTTGCAAGTGAGGTGGACGCAAGGTGATACGGCCAGAGTAAAGCGTCGGTAAAGACGGTGTATTATGCACTACGAGTGTGTTCTATGCCCCAGATTTGCTTTTCTGAAGAGTTGCCAAGAAGTCCAGGTAAGTACCCGATAGTGGATTTGGACTGATGGTGGCAGTTGCTTGCTTAAGAAATCATCAACAGCTAAGCACATTTTGGGTGGGTACAAAAGGAAGCAGTGGGGCATCAGAGATGGTACTTTAGCGGAATACCAGGGGCGGATGGTAGCTGAGGATTGGAATCATCATTTTGTTTTCAGTTTCCATGCCTCTTCAAACATGAAGCCAAGAAAATCATTGCTATCCACTCAAGTGCTTTTACTCCTCCCGTGCCGTGGGCGGCACGACGGAACTGCCAAAAATCTTGACGGAACTACCAAAAAAAGCACGGCTACAGCACCCAAGAAGGCCAAGGGCAGACAGCCTGCCGCCGGCCCGGCGCCCTCTGGGCACCACAGGGGGCCGGCTGCGGAGCTGCCTGTTCGCGGCCCGCAGCAGTTACGGATCCAGGACTTCCTGGTGGGCTCGCAGGCCACAGCGAGCCCTGATGTGCAAATGGCGGATGCCACGCCGGCGATACGGAGCCGGCGCAACTCCGGCCGGGAGTGGTAGTTTACTACCTGAACGGACCGGAATTGGCGGAGTTAATGGTGATTGACACGCGGAGGTACCGCAAGTGCGGGCAGGAGACAAGAGGCAGTCTGCTCATCACTGCAGGGCCAGGTGGCCTCCACTAAGTACTACTCGCGTAAGCCCGCTGCCCATATGGTAGATGGTACGTACCCGCTCGGCTCCACCGATTCCAACACCTTTAGAGGTTTTTCCTTTTCCAAGATTTAGCTGAGTTACATAGGCGCGCGAAAGCGGCGCAGTGCGTAATATTATTATTAACTACGAAAAAAAGCAAGCAATTCGCTTCTTCGAGCAATGATTATCATTGGGGCACGAGAGGCTTTCCAGCTGGATCGGGGTGTTACAACGTCAAAATCCAGCTTTGCGCCGTCCCTTTGAACTGCAATGTCACACTACGGGAAAACATCCTTTTGGAGGATGGTGTAGAATCTTAGTTTGGCCGCAGTTACTTTCCCATTTGTCTTCAAAAACGTCTGCCAAGGGTACAATCGCAAGCCACCACAGACCCTCCGCCGCTAGCAGAAGTATATTTTCGAGGCTCCAATCTGGGGGGTAGAACACACTCTAAACGGCCTTCTCTTTGCATTCTCGCTTAATCACTAACAAGACTCATGACGTTTTGAACATATTAGTTTCCGTGAGTCTTCCACGTGTGATTTATTACAGAAGTATTAACCAATCCTCGGCAAACGATACATATCCCAGCATGCAATACATAAACTATAAGTCCTGGCTTTCTATCGTCCAACACAATCGCATTTTCTCTCTTTCAGTGCCCCATAAAGTCTCTTATAGCAACTTCATTCAAGCTTGAGCCCTATTCCTTTTGCTCCGCCGATCTCTTCACAGTATTCGAACCGATAGATATTAGTAAAATTAGCAATTTCTCGCATCTGTCCTACAGTATGCATCAAACTCTCGCTTTGGTCCTCGCCCTTGCGGCCGTCCGAGGAATGTTGGCGTCACCAATTACGGCAAGTACTAGACAGGAAGCGAGTATGCGAAAACTACCAAGCTAAACTCTTTTTCTTCATTGACAGATCGTTGCTATAAACCAGCGTTTAGAGTCAGACTCTATGATCTACTCACCGAGAGCTGGCCTCCGTAAGAGAGCTGACGAACATGACCTCCCCAACGCGTTCAATTGGGGCGACAAACCACGACTTGACCAGGACCAAGCCTTGGCCAGCGGCACGTTGTTTAGAGATACCGGCTATGTCAAAATGTACCGAAACAAAATGAAACTTTCTGACGGTTCGGACCGACCAATCATCGTCAAAATCATGAACTTACCTGACGAGCCACATCCGTCATTAAAGGCGAGAGAGATGGACACATACCGAAAGCTAGAAGGACAAGGGATTGCGCCCGAGTTCCTGGCATTCGTCAAGGACAAACTGGGTGCTGTGGTCGGCTTCGTCTTAGAGGATCTCGGCAATCTCCAGAATATCGACTTCCAACAGGACGAAAAGGCCTGCATCGAGCTGCTAAGCCGGTTCCATGACCTGACGGGCCAAACCTACACCCGGGGCATCCCACTCCCTCAGTTTATCAAGTCCGAGAAAGGTCGCTTATACCTGAATGACTTCAAAGCTACAAATTACCTCTGGGAATTCGACAGGAAATCCGATTTTGAACTACAAAAGGGAACGGAGCTTCGCATTGTGTTGAAGAACTCTAAGATCAAAGAACACAAGTCCAACGTGCATTCTTTGAAGACGGACAGAGTCCTTGCGTTGGACGAGAAAGGTGACAATCTCGGAGAAGAGGAAGCAATGCGGTTCTATGCTAGGCGATGGCCTGACCCCCGCAAAGGTTACTCCAGTGAGGCCTAAAGCCATCCTAAGGCTTGGCCTGAAGGCAGGCATATTAAGTTGTATTATGTAGTGGCAGCTAGGATGTTTAGCTTGGGAATGGGTAGCTCAAAAGTTAGATTTGATTGGATTGTCTGTGGTGGGGGCATCGCCTGCTGTGAATCTTGAAAACTGGTAATGATGATAACGATAATAGTATTTAGTGCCATTTCCGAACTTCCTAGGGGACACTATAACATGCTAGATTAAGCTTTTGCACCGTCCTAGCAACATTATGTTATTTCCTAATTTATATCGAACAAACCGTGCCTTACAGCAAGTTGAGTCCAAGCTGTACCTTGCACTCCTCCGAGTCCATTCTCAGCATCATGAGTATGTATCGTTGCGCTCCCCGGGATCCTTGTCGGACCCCTGGTTTTACGGTGGTACGCAATACTAGCGAGTATTTCCGCCGCTTGACGCCAGAATAGTTTCAGTTGCGTTGTGGAATGCAGCACCGGTAGGTACGCCTCTACTATGGCTTGATTATTTATACTAGCCTACGCTTGCTGAAAGACTGGGAAAAAGCTCCCGATCATGGGAATTGACAATAATATGAGATATATACGGGCACTTGTCAAAGCCACCCGGTTCATTTGTTTTTTATGCAGGAAAGGACTCCAGTGCTCTTTTTTGTTGCAGAACAAGAACATACTCGAGCTATATATCGCTATAGGGGTCTTAAAGGCATACACATTTCTCACGGTGCATGCAGAGTGCACCTTCAACACCCATCCTCTTGTTCGTCTGACGACGAGGCGCTGGGTCAGGAGCGAAGAAGAATGGGACGCATGGATGGAAAAGGTCTTGGGAAGATCGATCCAAGTTTGAAAATACCCCTATCACGCGAAGCGGGGAGCATGGGTGAAGTACTTGCGGCATGCGTAAACTGCTCTCGATATCCAGAAATATCAGACTAGAGAAAATTCTGACTAACGATTTCAACTCAAAGCAGCTCAAAGCTACAAAATTCTTGGCAGGTACAAGAAATCCCATGTGTTATATTGGCGGGCACTCGAGCTGAGGTGTTGAGCGAGGAGCACCCCGATACACTTATCAGTATGAACAACTTGGTTGAGTTGCTTCGAAGTCGAGGGAGGTACGACGAAACGGTGACGGGGGTTGAAACAATGCTATATGAGTGATCTATCATACTATGATGGTTTCGGGCATGAGACTTCTTTTTCTGTAGCACTGTAGAACCGCTCATACATTAGACTTCCATTTGGCGTATATGAGTCGGTTGTCAGCCTTGAAGCCTATGGTTACCCGTCGTCTTGTCCTTGTTGGCTTTTTTTTCTCCATGTTTTTCTGTGCCTTACATTACCACGTTAAAGTCCCGTACTTCAACTTTTTTACCTGTTGATACAATGCACTTGAATGTGCTGTCTCAATAAATTAATAGTGCTTGTACTGCTTCACGACCTGCCGGACTACAAGAGGTAAAGCCTGCAATAGCCCATGTTTCAATCCCTTCATTGTTACCGGAATCAAAACCATGACAAAGCCAGAGAGTTAGTTCTGCTGGGGTAGAACAGGACAATGACAGCCAAACATGTCCCAAGGCGTGTTTGCTGAGATGGGGACTGTTTATCTAGAAAAAATCCTCTTTTACATATCCATTTCCATTTTCACTGTCCAAATATTATCAATAATAGTCACTTTATGATCACTTTTAATCACTGATCACTCCTGACCGTTGATCACTTATTCTCCTAGCCATTAGTCACGTGATCTCATTCGCTTGTCTGCACATTGTACAGCCTGAGTTGTTGTCTCATCTTTTCATCGAAAGTGATCATCTATAAGCATACATCTCTCGTGTGCTTCGTGAATTGCTACCTGGCGTGGTTTAACCTCTTGCTGATGAATAGATAAACCCTTGCCGATCCTTCCGACGTGTCGCTTGGGTAGCACAGGTGAAATCGATTTTTGGCTGAGTGGTGTGTGGTTGACTGGAAGGCATTCCTCCATGGTTCTTGGATGGTTAAAACATCAAACTTTGGCACTTTAGGGTCTCGGAGCAACGTGGCCATAACCGTATCTCTGGATTCTCTCACGTTGTACTGTAGTATGTTGATTGTGGGTCTTTCCATCATGACAGATCCATGTCCGTGGTGGCTTCTACGTTCTGGCTACTGCGTAGTCTCAGTCGACAGTCGTTCTCCACCTCTCCCAGGACTCTCCTGGATGGCATCCGGCTCCGGACGGGTCGTTGGTTGTCGGTTGTTGCCCTGGGCTCGTTTTCCTTGTCGTCCGACGCCCAAGTAGTCCCAGTGTTGGCCCTCTTATAGCCTCTCTTGGCCAGGGACGTGCTCCGGGTCCTTGGTTCCTGGGTTTAGCCGAGGCTTCTGCTTGCCACCCGCCGTTCTCCCATCCCTGGCTCCTGAGCCGTTGCCGCTGGGGCCGGGACCTGGTGGTATATCGGGCGCGCGCCGTACGCGGCCCTGACTTTAGCGAGCGCCTCTCTCCTCGTCCTGCACTGAGAGCTCCACGCGGCATGCTCCCCCCTGGCAGGCCGCGCACTTCCTGGCGACGGCCTTGTCCGTCCTGGTCGGGCAGTTCGCTATAACGGATGATCAAGAGGTTGTCGCCGCCACGCCTGACGGGCTTGTGTATTTTAGGCAAGTGGGGGATCATACGTCTCGGCCGTGGTCTGAGGCCCGACGTTTCCCATCTACGTCGGCAAGACTGGATGCTTCGACCATCACCGGGCTAGCTCTTCACTGGGTTCGTAAGCGGTACAAACGGGTACTGACTTTATACTGTGTTGCGGATCGTGTCTGTCACGTCTTTACGCTCGACGGGGACTTGGGCTCGTCCTTTTTTCCTCCTGACACAAGCCCTCCTTTTGCAGGGACGACGGTCAGCGGCACGCCTGCTGTTGCCACAATTAATGAAAGCTCTAGCAGTGATGCGTCTTGCTGTGTTGTGGTCCCGTGTCCATCTGGTGGCATACTGTACACGCTGTCGTATCTTGTCACATCAAACTTGTCTCAAAGGCGCTGGGACGAAGCTAAACAGATTGCTGTGCGGCTGGGCAACATTTCGGCGCTCTCTGTTGTAATCATAAACAGTACGGGTCTTTCTTGCTCGACGTACTTTTTCGGGCGCCAAAAAAGCTCTCAACATCGTCGTAGCCGTTATTGCCAGTGGTCACTTGCACACCATTGAAGGACCGTTCAAAGAGCCATACCGATCAGGCTTTGGCTATTCCACGCAAGATTGCGGCTGGTAGAATCCGAGATCTATCATAGTGAATCACCCAGGCGAGGTGACGGGCAATCCTGTGATTCTCTGCAATGGTAACAAATATCAGTCAGATGATGTATTGGACTTGTTGGTGCCATCCGTTGAGGGAGGCCTCTTCCACTTCATACGAACACCACAGACACCAGACGAGTGGCACATGATCGGGCGCATCAGCTTCCCTGTCGGCTTTCCCATGGTGTCAAGCCTATCTCTGAAATTTTCATCAGGTGACATCTACAACAGTGGTATGTTCCGTGCGTACGTCCAATGCGAAGGCTGACTCTACCTCGTCAAGACCGGCAACAGTGCTTCGCCGTGGGTCGGATCCTGTCTACACCCAATCGAAAGGCCCGGGCCATTCCCTCACTAATTGTGGAAGAAAAAGTCGAGATTGACAACATGTGAGCGGGTGTGGGTCGGTCAGTGTACTGATAAGGTATTTGGCTCAACATTTGTCGCCATAAGAGTATGCCTTGGAAGCGTTGTTGCCGCACACAAAAGAGGTTATCGTTCAGGCTGAAGGCGTGGGAACGACGTGCGCGAGCGCACTTTTTGATGGCGGTGGCAAGAGTCTTGTTATTTTGACTCATGAGCGCAGGTGGTGGGTGTAAAGACTCCAGAGCAACACACGAGGAGGAAGTATGGATATGATGGAGAAGCTGAAGAGATCGAGTACAAGCCTTGGCCAATTGGCGATGTCCTCGGCGCCCTAAAAGTTTGACGTCTATTGTTCATTGGCGAGAATGGACCACAGCCCGCCAGAATCGAAACATTAAAAGCCTTGAAAGCGGAAAGTTGCAGCCGCGATACTGCTCCTATGGCTAATTCTTATAGAACATTCAACATGACTGACCGGTGACCATCACAAACACCTTCAAGGTGTCAAACATGTCGCCGTACCGATAACTTACCGGCATCCATATGAAGTTCACCGTATGCCGGGGTCATGGGTGCGTGTGATGGGGCACGGTCTCCCTCTATACACCGTACAGTGAGTGGGTGGACAAAAGTTCCGAGCAAAGTAGTTTTTCGCACCAAAATGCCCGATTTCAACGCTGAAAATTTTGGTGGGATCGACGCTTGTAGCGAGACTTTTGAGGGCTGAGCCCCGTAGTGTTCACCCGAATTGAATAAAACCCAAGTATGACAGGATTTGGTCAATTTGGAACAATTTTATATGCATAGCTTGTTGCAATGGTTGTGGTTGCCTAACAAAATCTCAGCGTTGAAATCGGGCATTTTGGTGCGAAAAACTACTTTTGTCCACCCACTGGTAGGTAAAATGCAGCCTCCCCGGCCTCTGTTCGGCTTTGTATTTGAAAGAATACGGAAGCTTACAAGTTGACAACGACCAGCATGTGGCGATACAGCCCAGAGTAGTTTCTGTGAGTTTCAGTCAAGAAGTGATTGGTCATTCACTCGTCTATACAATCGGTCCATATAGTTGCCATTTGGAGTCGAACGGGCGGTTCAAGAGAGCTGCCGCTGGACGTTCTGGAAATAGAGTTGACACCAACACCACATATTAGTAGGACATCGCGTGAACAGGAAAAGTATTATCTGCGCTTGTCTCCCCTTTCATATCATACCCCAACCTATTACGTGTTGGGAAGGTATAGATGATTGTCGTATTGGCGCCCCTATTTCGCTTCCTCCTTTCTTATAATATGGCTATTGCAAGATGTTCTATCTCCGGGTGTGGAGCATCTGCCGACAGCCAAGAGGATCAGACCTCTCGGTATCTGTGCCTCTAGCCTGGATCAAGCATTAGTCAATAGCCTGTGTATCCACTATTAATGAAAGTTCCCCTCAAATCCTTTATTGTTTCCCCTCTCACCGTTATCCTCAACGTGCTTTCATCAATTGCTGTCACGATCCTGCCTCTGAACCCAAGAAAATCATCAAGTATTCATACTAGCGTGCGAAATAGCCGTGGTTACGTATCTACCCATCATGTCTGCGGAAGAAACTTTGCCTGAAGCCACCAAGACTGTCATTCAAGGGCTAGACCGCATTGGTCTTGATGCAGTGAAAGATGATCTAGAGAGTCGCAATGCTATGATCGCGGCGGCATGTCGAATGATAGCTCGTCTAGAGACCCCCTTCGAAGCTATATGGCAACATACTTGGATACCCTTGAATAGCCTCGCTATTCTGAAAATCACCATAGATCTCGAGCTATGGCAAGCATGGCGCAAGTCGGGGAAAGAAAATGCAACACTTGATGAGATGCTCTCGTTTTGCAACAAGTCTGTTGCGCCGAATTTGCTCCGTATGTTGTCCTTTTCTAGCTTGTTTTGGAAGTGAGACACAATATGATTGACAACATTTAATTAGGGCGTCTTCTGCGTCACTTGGTCACTGACAATATAATCCATGAATCGGGTGAGGATCGATATGGTGCAACTCATATTTCCAAGGCACTGGGCGATGCCTGGCATCCGGCCCACAACGCAGTTCTCTCGGCGTAGGTTATTGTCCCCCTAATATCGTTTGTCTCTCTACTCACTCCTCGCCGCCATAACTCCTAAACTCTTATTATAACGCATAATCAGTGTCCGTCCTAACTGAAAAGTAGTATACACCACTGCCAGCCTTCTCTAGTGAAATTCCCCTCCTATCTGGCCCGAACAAACTACCAGGAGCCTCTTGACTCGAACAATACAAATTACATGGACTTGACGGCAGAAAGGCTATGTCTTTTCCAGCGATGCGGTACAGATCCCACACTGCAGACCAGCTTCACCAGGTCCATGCAAGGCGTCACGGATATGAAGCGCCCCTGGCCTGAAATTTTGGACGCGAGCACACTCCTTGATGGCTATGATGGTGCCGCTCCCTTGGTAGTGGATATTGGTGGTGCTCACGGCCATGATCTCGAAAAGTTCTTACGCCATCAGCCCGACGTTCCAGCTGGGTCCCTGGTTCTCCAAGATCGAGACGAAGTGATTGCGATTGCCAAGGTATCCGAAAAAATTAAACCCATGGCGCACGACTTTTTTACGCCGCAGCCTGTAATTGGTATGCTGTATCCTGAACAAGTGTCATTGGCTTCGTTCATGAATCCAGGTGTGATTTGCTCGATTCCAATCACTAACTGTTTGCTAGGTGCTCGTGCGTATTACCTGCACGCTGTAGTCCATGATTGGGATGACGACAACTCCAAAAAGATTCTTGAACGGACCAGAGAGGCCATGAAACCAGGATATTCCAAGCTGCTGCTCCACGAGACCGTCATGCCGCGCACCAACCCAGTCTGGTATCATACTTTCGTAGACAATGCTGTCATGCATCTCGTTTCTGGATACGAGCGGACCGAACAACAGTGGCATGATCTAGTGAATTCCGCTGGTCTCAAGATTACCAAGATTTGGTCCCTTCCTACGCCCATGGAGAGCGTGATTGAAGCCGAAGTGGCGTAAGTTGTATTCGGGTTGCGCCTGCTGGTGTTGGATGTGGTCTTGGGGGATTGGGATGGGACGTGGATGTGACTTTGGAAACAGGAATTGTAGGCTTCGTATAGAGAGCTCCTTCTTACTTGATCTTTGAACTTGAAGTATGGATGGGAACAACAATTTGAGTGTCATATTCACCACTTTGAAGATTTGCGGTCAAGTGTTCTTGATAAGGATAGGCATCACAATACCTGTCATTACATATTCTAGTTGCGACGTGTAAACTAGTAAACACTGATACCCGCCTCAACCGTAGCATGTGACACGCGTTGCAACCACAATGTTTCGTTGTTTTGTGCGGCTAGAAGTGGTCATTAACTCTTGGTTATCACTAGCTAGCGTACCTGACGTCGAAATAAAGTGTTCAAGTATAGTACTAGCCATAGCCCGGAGAGTAGCGAGTTGCCGTTGGTTCGTGGAACCATTGGAAAATTCCAATGGGTACGTGCCTATTCAATTTTCACAGTGCCCAGGCAGAAGTCAGTAAAGATACGTCACCTTCCCGAACCTCAACATTTTGTCTTCCACAATACAGGTACGCTCAGACTTCTCTGAAAAGTGGCAAAAGATTTGCTACTTAGCAGCAGATCACTTCCAAGCCTCCGATATGCGCAAATCAACAGAGAAAATGTGGCCGGGCGAGTAAACTTCATAGAACGTGAAGCTTCACATTGCGGATCTTCAACCCCATGCCGAAGCCAGAAACCCACCTGGACTATTAAATCGATAAGTCAATCGCGCTTTTGATAGATCGACCCTTCAATCAAGACACCCAGTCAGGCTGTGTCCAGCCGCATGACACTTCATTTCACCTAGCTCGTGAACCAACGAAAAGCGGCATTAAGGCGATGATCGCTGACTGTATTTCTACACGTCATGGAACAGCAAGACAAAGGAATCAGCAGGCACGAAGGAACAACTTCCGCCCTGGCCACCAAGTATTTGATAATGGATTACCCTCCAGAGCCTGTGACCTTACCAGTGCGGAGTCGGATGCCGCGAAGAAAGCCCGTCGGGGAAGGGAGCAGAATGTCATCATTGACGATGGGCCAAGGCCAATACCTCATCCAATCTCATCAGCACCAAAGCCGGGGAGAGAGTGCACTACCTTACCCCGAGGAGGCGACCATTCCCGACAGTCTAGGCACAGGTGGAACCCAAATGCTGTCAACACCACAGTCTGAAGATGCACGGCGACGGATCACAGCTAATTCCCCGGTTCCTCCCCGAACACCTCTTTTCTCGCCTCGTATTGCCAAACCCGCTATCACGGTCACGACCAATATATCCCCATCGCCCCAGGAAATCCACAGGAAACCTCTACCTCCTCGTATTTCCTCCTTCTCCTCCTCCTTCCTCGAGCCCCTTCAAATAGATGACCATCGCTTCTCTGCTCTCTCCCATTTCGACACCGTCTTCCTCATCGATGACTCGGCCTCCATGCTGCCCTACTGGAATGAGGCGCAGTCCCTACTCCATAACGCCTTCCGCATCTGCGCCGCCCACGACCGCAATGGCATCGACATATACTTTGTACATCACCGACCACGCGGCTACGTGCACGGAACCGCCTGGTTCAGGTTCAAGGCATCAGGATACCAGCACATCGGCCACCTATCCTCCACATCTCCCCCATCACCATTACCCTCTTCCCCACCCTCCAGGGCCCATCCACCGACACTACGGAGCCCTCTTTCGCCCCGCCAACCAGAAGCAGCGGGAGCAGAAGTCATGGCCCAGGCCGAGGAAATGCGCGATACCCTGCAAGGGATCCTAGCCGCCGCCTCTCCACCCCGCGGCAGCTCGTGTCCGCTCGGACGCCGCCTCTCGCATATCCTCGACGACTACCTGGACCGCTACCAGGACGGCCTGCGCGAGACCTTCGGAGATCGGTACTGCAGGCGGCCGCTGAATCTGATCGTTGTCACGGCGGGCCAGTGCACAGATAAGCCGGTCGATGTCGTCGTGAGCGCGGCCATGACGCTGGATCGACTTGGTGCGTCTGGGCACCAGGTCGGGGTGCAGTTCTGTCAGGTTGGGGCGCTGCCTGGGGTGGATCGAGGGTTAAGGAGCATGGATTCCCAGCTGGTTGAACGGTTGGGCGGGAGGCTGAGGAGAGATATGGTGGATACGGTCAAGTGGGAGGATAGAGGGAAGGGGGGAATGTCGATGGAGGATTTTATGCTGAAGATTGTTCTGGGCGGGGTGGTGAGAAAGTACGATAGAATTCGTCCATGAGAATTTTTGAAGATCCAGTCGTGAACAGGAAGAAACTCGGTGACCAGAATTAAGTACATCGACTACAGTCAAGCTTTAGGTGTACAATATCACATGACAACAGCAAGCATACAAGTTCAGCGTAAATGAGGCAGCCGAGAATTTGTCATTACCTCAACCCCGACGCGATCCCAGTCAGGGCGGCTAGCTAATTTTTCCGTTTGAGAGCAAGGGGTTATTTCCCATTTTTTTGCCAAGTATTTTTGCCAAAGCACACAGTGCTCCTTCCGCACAGGAAACCCCAGGGGCAATCAAATTAAGGAGGTGTGGGAGGGGGAATGGGGACAACACCGAGTCCTAGATCCTCAGGAGAACCCTTTCGCCAAAAAGCCAAAACACTGGGAAAGGATCCAAAACTAGCCATCCATCGCCCATCGTGCAGCACTCGCCGTTTCCGCCTGACCGTCAAGACGAAGCGTACTACTTGAAGCACTGTTAACGTGCGTGTAGGGTAATAATGGTTCCCCTCCTTCCGTTCAAGTCTTGATTCCATGATCCCCACCAATATTCCTAGGCTCGTCCCCCATCCCCCACCACCCTACTCCTAGTTGATCCGTCCCTTCCGTATACATCTTGTTCTCTATTTTGTGGTTTTTTAACTTGTCTGGCGTCATGCGTCGTCGCAGTGGAACCGATAGATAGGCGCCGTGGTTGTTGTTTTTTGCCCATTTTTTTCTTCAGGTTTGCGTGATCGTGACTTGTCCGTGTCGCGGGTGGGCGAGATTGTCGTCATCGTCAATTTCGTCATCGTCCCATCCGACATTGTGAGATATCCCGATGTTGTGCAAGCCACGGGTAGCGCATATTCCTGTTGATCCTATAGGCGGAGAGTGATTTGCTCGTCCTGGCCGAGTTGATCTCATACACTTCCTGTCCTGGCAAGAGAGTGCGGATGTCTTGTGAGATCGGTATTGGCGCAAAACTCGCTCCGCTCCAGTTGATGGTCCATTCCTCGAGTCCTTCCGTATGCCCACACAAGCGTCTGTTGAACACGACAGCCCGATCCGGTCGGTTTCACCTTTGCATAAGCGCCCACGTAACCGTCCACGGGAGGTAAGGGGAGCTGCTGTTGGGTCGACCAGCCCAGATGCCAATGCCGAAAACGCCGTGAAAAAACAATCAAGCGACGAACTTTCCCCCGCAGACAGATCGCTCCATCGTCCCAATGAAAGGGTTACGGCAGCGGCATCTTTCAATTTCTGGGCCGCCTCGGGGTTTGCCTTCATTCTTCCTAGTGATAATTCCGTTCCATGAATCGACCATTGAAAGTCATATCTGATCCCAAAACCATCCCATCCGTTCCGAAAAGCAGTACAAGTCCAAGAATTCCAAGCATCGTAGAGCAAGAGAATTTCCGAGTAAAACCCGGATCATCAAAGCTCATCATGTTCATCAGATCGACTTCGGGGTACGGGCATTAGTCATTTCCACCACATCGTCGAGGTGATTACACATGGCGACGAACAGATCGAAGAAAAGCTTGCCGCCCTGCTCCATCTCGGCCTGCATGGTTCCACTTCTCTTGAACGTCTTGCGACAGCGAATGATCAGAGCCAGATAATGGGCCCGGAGACGCGAATCCGAATCTGGCGTGTTATCGTAGGCGTAGCGCGCCGACCGGAGGATGGTGGCGACATCAATGCCGCTTTGGAGACCCTGCTTGCGCAAAGCCAGCTTTTTGAGTTCCTCCAAGTCGAAGCGGTCGGCAGCACAGTAGACGACGGTGTCTCTAAGCAGATGCTGCCCCACGCTTGAGATGTACTTGGTGGATTCGGTAGCATCGCGGCCTCCAGAGTGGTCCGAAGGGGGAGGGTTGGGTGACCTTCCATCAGCCACGTTGTTATGATCCTCGAGCTCCCATGAGTTGCGCCGCTCGTTGTGCACCAAGCGCGGGTAGTAATCACCCTTGTACAGGTACTCGAGAACGGCCGAGAAAATCTCGGGTTCCTCATCCGGAAGGGAGATACGCTTGTTCTGTGGATCAAGGTACTGGGCCTGGAGAAGCCGCGCAAAGAAAGGCGACTGGCACAGCACCTCTTCATGGGCCGCGAACAGGCGTCCCTCCGGTCCAACTGTGAGAGTGACAATGGGGGAGACAAGGGACTTCTTCATTGGCTGACTCTCCTCGAGCGACCGCTGTAGTTTCGACACCTTCTGGGCATGGGCGTCGCCCCGCACAGAGCTTGACTTCTTCACCTTTCCCGTCTTCTCAACTCGGTCGTGAGACCGGAAGGAACGTTTAAACATGTTGGCGGTAGTAGATTTAATGAATGGGAGAAGCCGAGCCGTGATGGTGGATTTAGAGCGAGCTAGCGGAAAAGATGTAGAGAGACCAGATGAGCAGATGAGCAGATGACCTAAAAGAAAGTCTCTGCCTTTCTATCCTCTCCTTATCTTAGTGTTCCGGGTTACGAGGGAGTGACGAAAAGAGCGTTTGATTGTCGGTTGATGAAGGATGATTGACTGATTGTTGTTGTCCGAGATATGAACCTCGGGGGAGAGATAGGGAGAGTGAGAGGATTTTATACTCGATGAGTACGAGTATGACGCACAAAGAGATTGACGGGGTCCGGGCAGAATATACGCAGAGAAAACGATTCGAGTGGGGTGCGAAACGAATGTATCTGGAAATATCCTTAGTGGTACTTTGCGACCCTAGTGGTTGTGGTGGAGGGGGGGGGGGAAGGAGCAAGAGAAAGTCAAGTGAAAGTGAGGGGGTGGATCGTCCATATTTATTCAGCCTTGAACGGCACCCGCCTCCGATTTTTTCCATGATTTTCCTACGCCGGATTCGTTACTTTTGCGGCGCACAAATTGGCTGAAAGTGCGCCGATATGCCGCAAAACCGGCAGACAGCCGAAGCGACGAGCATTGCTGATTCGCTGTCTTGAGGATTTTCACAAGGCCTCCAGACAGTAACCACCTATCATATCACGTAACTCAAAACCCGACAGGCATCAACCTGTCGCCAGCAGCTGCAGGCAGCCACCTCGAGCCCCCATTCGAGGTGCGATACGGTACGTTTACTCGCATCTATGGGCATTGGGGAGTCAGTAATGAACGGCAGCAGACTGCTATCAAGTTTTCTTCACGACAATTCAAGATGGAAAGACTGCGAAGAAGCAGTTCATTGTCGCGGAGGGGAGCCCTGTAATATCAAGTGCTAATTGTAGAGTTTGGAGAGGGGTACGGTGAACATCAGCGCTGGATATGAACACAAAGCAAGGCGAATTTGAAGGTACCTGAAAGTGAGGCGAGGCAGAGACATGTTGGCGTGTCTGATGCAGCATGCAGGAGAAGAAGGGCCTGATTCTGCTTGAAACCTATCATCTGGCTCCGATTTCAAATCCATAGGCGCTTATTGTCTTCAACGATGGCTTCGCTGGCCCAGTCCAGATTCGCGAAGGCCGGACTCCCCCGGTACCGGTCGCGACGTTTCTTCACCCGGCACTCTGCTGCCGCCGGAACCGCAGACTTCGCCAAAAGCTCCAGCAAATAAGCTCGCAGCTGTTCGGGGTAACATCGCCGGCCAATGCCGTCTTCGCAGCCGCCGTGTTGGATCGGCGGCAGGAGTATCCGCGTTGCCGGACCACTGGAGATTCGGAATGGGGAACCGCATGGAACTTTGAGGTTCATTGGATCGGAGTTATTGTTTATGGTAACATATCAAAGACACCCCTCATTTGCAGCGAGTGACATGCTGAACCGCACCCAACTGACTGTCACACATTCATCCCTGTGGCTGTCCTGTCAACGTCATTGAGGCCGATACGGGTACTGGATATGAGGCTGTCGAGAATCCATCATTTACTATGAGTTTCTGTGCAGACGATAAGCGCCCAACTAGACATTCCAACGATGCAGAACAACTCTGCTGGCATAGCGGTCTGAAGATTCTCCCTGTTACCCCGCACCACAGCTGACAAATTGTTGGGATCAAACTTCAGGGTCTCTCGCATCCGCTACTGCCAGGAACGAGAGAGACCTGCCCCACTGTCCCTGACAACCTCGAACTCACAGGAACTTGCGGGTCCGCATCGTGTGCATCGCAGTCCCGATCAAGGCATAGACCATGTACCAGTCATACTTAAGAAGACTTGTATCAGGGTTTAACGCGCCGATTTCGTGTTTTTAGAACTCATCTAAGTTCAAGTGCATCTATTCGGACGCCCGATGGCTCACGGACTGGGTTCTTCCGAGAGACTTGAGCAACTGGGCTTCCAGGTGTTATCACGTTTCAAACATTGAAGACATTCACATGAGCAGAGTATGACCGCATTCAATGACTAAGAGTTGATATTGGCCGGTGAACTATATTTAGGTACAGGGGAAATAACTTGGCCAAGTTCTCAAAGCTACGGGGAAATGTTCATCAGCCTTCTCAGTCCCCCTCTCTCTTGAGCCTTGGCTAGTACGATTTCGGACCACGATATCGAGACTTCCAATTCCGGAACCATACAACGGCATAGACCGCCCAATCCAGCTCACCGCATGCCACGTCAGAGGAGAGCTTCAAGCAATTCCCCCCAACACAGCCCTGATTATTAGAGCCATTAATCTGCGCAACCCCGCTGATAACATCAACATGATCCATTCGCCCACGTAATTAGCTGCAACCCCTTTCCTCTCCGCACGGGAGTCACACAGAGCTGTGACTCTGTTCGTAACTTGATCATGTCAGGCCAGAACCAGAACCCTTTACGGATGGTGGGAATCGTGGGTGGTTGTCATGCTCTCCCGCATGGCGATTAGTCCGTACATGGACGAGAAAACTACGAGCCATCCGTATCAGTATGTCGGTGAACAGAACAAAATAGTGAGGCTGTAACTTACTTCCTAGCGTATAAGCGATGAAGGCAGCGCTGGCCGCAAAGGCAGCCTTGTTGGAATCACCCATGGCTGCGGGGTCAATGAAGAAGACACCAGCGTGACCAGTGGCTAGTTTGCCCAGTTCGGCCCAGACAAGGTACAAGCCAGAAACGGCTGCTATGCCAGCGATCTGTCTTCCAACGGGCTATGTATCTTGGTCAATATCAAGCTATGCTTTTAGTCTATGGCGTGTGGAAAACGTACGGTTGGACGCCGAATGCTGTTTAGGGCGAAGATCTCGGTCATGGCAATCACTGAGTTGATAGTCCATACGTTGAGAATAGCGAAAGGCTTGATATCGTCCTCTTCAAAGAGTCCTTTCCCTAAAGTACGTCTTAGTTTGCGCTCCTCCTAGTTGTCAAGATATTGAGCGCTGTAAAAATTGTATGTTTCGTACCTCCATCATACAGGGCCGCTACGTTGCCATTGCCGCCATGCGGGTGATGCGAGAATTCCGGACTCGGAAAGCCTCCATGACCAGACGGGACGAATAGACCCCAGTACATGATCGTGTTTGCAAAAGCGAAAGTGTGCGTTGCCGTGTAGAAGGTGCTGAACAAGTACTTTCGTATGCTCCCATCAGAACTAGAAGGAGAGATGGCAGCCTTGAACCGATCACGGAATTGATGACCATGGCATTCCACATCAGCGGCAGATGATTGAGGAGAAGTCAAATGCATGATAGTCCAAACCTGCCGAAACCATGGCGTTAGGATTATTGGGGCATCGACACCTGGATTCCAGCGGAACTTACCATCGTTTGCAGATTGTAAAGCATCTGCATCGTATAGGCCACCGTGGAGAACTGGAAAGGGATCTGCCAAACCGTTTCCAACTCCTCTCGCTCCATTTTGTACTTCAGAGCCACACCACAAACCGAGATCATGTAACCTGTGATAAGTACACGAGCACCAGCCAGGGTCGTTTGGTTAATGAGACGCCACGGCGAGTGACAGGCACGTAGCTGAGTGGTCTATTATCCCGGTCACCAGTCAGAAGAATCGGTCACCTTATAACGTTGGAGAAATTAATTTCCGAATACTCACATGCCCATCCCGCGGCGGCTGCCGAGGAGGACGTCCCAACTCTCCCAGGAGTGGAGTTCTTGCGTCTGCAGATTCAGAGTCTGCCATTATAGCGAGGTAGTGTTGAGTGAGTTGACCCAGCAAGTGGAAGATCCAGGGAAACAAAATTTAGTGTCTTTGGCCAAAAATAAATTGATTGAGAAGCTTCAAAGGGGACTATAGGTTGAATAGCTGGCGGACAGTGAGGCACTGGAAATTGGTATGGAAGTGAGGATGTAAAAGGATTGGGCATGAGACGTAGAAGAGGAGCCTAGAGATGCCTGGAAGGCTGTGAGACTGGAAAGGAGAAACTCAATTCAAGAAACGTAACAAATCACTATTTTCTAGGAAGTTGCGTTCCCGGACCTCAAGCTTAGTTGCTTCCGTTACAAAAGTGGAACGTGGCCACATTTGGTGAGAGCCCTGTGTCTTGCTCCTACTTTGTGGGATAGTTGCTCTCCGCGTCCCATAAATACGTCAAATTTCAAGTGATCAAGAAGCTGACGCGCATCTATCTATGAAAACAGAGTATCACTCGTACGCAATACCCTTGCTTGTAGGATAACCGTTAGCTAGTTTTCTAACGTAAAAGTCAATTACTGGTGACTCACATACACCTACAGAATTGCCTGTTGGAGTTATTCCATCGAAAATAAAGATAACTGTAGGGCTTAGAAGACGTATTGATAATGTTGCATGTCACCATTCGCCATTAGCAGCAATATTTTGCGGGTGGATCATCAACATGCATGGCGAACCTGGAGCTTCAGGTTTACCGTTTCCTCTCAATGACTAGACACCAGATATTATTGTTGCGTTATGTTTTTTCTACACTCCGGAGCACCTAGCACTAAACAGTATTATTTCTTTGGGGTTTGCGCGAGATAACTTTATCGCTCCTAATAACTGATCGATTGAGTCATTCTACTCCCAGGTCTGTTGCACTTGCAGACTGATCTTTCACAACACTCCCCACCTTGGCAGGTCTTCTCTACTGCTCCAAAAGTTGCGCTGCCCTCTTCTCCGCCTTTTTCCTGAGCCTCTCTTCTTTTAATGTTCTCCATAGATCCGGGTTCTCCTTCTTAAAGTTCTTCACATTTGCCCTGACAGCGACCCGAACCTCCTTAATTAACTTTGCATCTTTGTCTATGTCTCTCTTCAATTCCTCCACCTTCATGATCAGCCTCACCATCTCTTGACCTCCGTGCCTCGAAGCCTTCCATTTCCGGTGGCCGATTTCTCCCAGCTCCTGTCGTAAACTGTGTCGTAAGACCTCTTGTCCCGCGATATGCTCTTCAGCATTGTCGAGCAGACGAATAGTCTCAGGAGACTGGTAAGCGATTGAGAGACAGTCGTACCTCGGACAGGAGTCGAGATGTGTCTTATTTTGCTTGCAAGACTCTGCACGTCGACCTCTGGGGATTCGTGAGAGCTCAATCACATACTTCTCCAGGAGTCCAAGCTCGATCTTGGTGTGCTCCTCGAGTACATGGAACTGACCGCGCATGTTATCCCAGCCTTTGTAGAGCGGATGTTTCTTGGGCTTTCGTGCGGACTTCGGTTTGCCGGCGGAATTGTGTGACATGATGATGTTTACAATCTATTGTTATTATTCCAAAATCAAGCGAAGTCGAGCTGGTGAAAATGAAAAGTTCTCGTTTTGATTCAGCGTTAGGAAGAAATGTGGAACGCCTCAACCTGCAAAACTTTTCGTCATCGCTTTATAAGTTCGAATAGAGGGTCCGAGTTCGTAACACTTGTTCTTGTTCTCAAACATAGTTGCGATTCCGCGTGCGTCGAAACGGACAAAGAATCCGGGGATTGGTTAAATGCTTTGCATGAGCCGACTAATCTAATAATTCGAGCTCTTTGACACTCCGTTAAGAGTTTTTCAATGTTTAACACTATGTTCTTTGTTATCAAGTGCCTACAGTAGACAAACCGAGGCTTCTGGAACTCGTTTCGTGCTCCCCATTCGGATTACCCTGTAGCTCAACTTGGCATGACACTGGAGCTAACCCAATCCAATAGACACTAGCGCCGAAGTGATTGTGATATTTCACAGACATCACATTCATTAGAATATCTAGTAAACGAAAAAGTCAATTCTGGGTCCTTAGCAGATGGTTTCTATTCTTCACGCTTTACAAGCGCATGACTCCAATCTTCAGGAAATTCCTCCAAGTCGTCCAATGTATAAAGCTGACGTCCGCCGGAGCCTTGACTCGGCTCGCTGTACTGCGGGGTTTGTGGCTGTTCAGCCCATGGCGCAATATAATAAGAGCCTGGCTGTTCTGTAGGTGAGGATTTACCGTACTGCTGTGAGTCTTTGTCGTGAGGACTGTATGTTTGCTGTGGATTCTGGTCCTCGTAATACGCAGCGGAAGGAGTCCAAGAATAACGTCTATGGCTGCTCGACTGGTAGGGGATCAGTTGTTGTTCTGGTTCAGGCTCGGCGCTATATCGTGCTTGCTCGGATTCATAGTAAGAATGCCGCCGTCCTGTCGAAGATGATCCTGGCTAACCCGGCTTTTCTTGATAAAAGTCCCTGCTGTTTCCCGAGCCTTCGTCTCCTTCTCCGATGTCATACAGAGTCTCTTTCGCAGGTTCTTTCCCCTTTCCTTTATGCCGATGCTTACCTCTGCTTCTGGGAGCTAGGGGCAACGTATCAGTTGACCGTCTGCTCGGATCGGAAGAGGGCCGGGGTTGTCTTGAAGACTTCCGCGGTGGGCTATGTGATGTTAGATGATGTGATGATCTGGCATGTTTGGAATGTCCTCCGTGTTCATTATGACTTTTTGAGGACCCGGCAGAGGCAGAAGATGATGCATGCGAGCTACTACGCCGGCGGACTTGGTTTCGAGATGGAGAGGCTTCTGCGCTCTGCTCACGATGATGCTGGTGTCTCTCTCGCCGGCTTCTACTCGAACTTTGCTGTGAGGGGGCAATCTTGAAGAATCTCTTAAGCTTCTTAAAAAACCCCATTTCCTTCCATGAGTCTATCTGCTTAGCCTTGCTTCGGCCAGCTGCGGTTTCGCTGGTGCTGTGCCCTGAATTTCACTCAGAATATATGTAGCGCAATTTTAGAGTACAAACCAATCAACGAAGGAAACATACCAGCTTTGTAGTAACTCAGGCGGTGGAAGAACTTCACCGCATTCAATCAGTGAAAGTCTTGAAAACAAAAGTCAAGGCCAGTTTCCTTCATTGTCATCAACTAGCCACAAGTCCAATTTCGCAAGTGACAACTTCAATCTAATCCTGATAGGCTGGGAGAAGTTCTCAAATTGGAACAATCACCACGGCCCATTCACATCAATGTTACCCACAAAACCCTGCGTCAAGATTTTCGTGGCCCAACTGGAGTCGACGAGGTAGTTAGTGCAAGATTTGATAGGCCTGCACAGCTTTGAAGTTCCATTAGGTCCCAATTACTAACTAATTAGAAATCCACCATAGAAGAGCAGTTGGTAGCACATAATTCTTCACACCCTCTGCAAGTAACGAATGCCGAACTAAACTCCATTTGTGAATTGCAGAGTGTAAATGCTAATGCATTGAACTAAATGATGGGCTGACTTCAGTCAAAGCCCAGCCCATTTCTGGTATCATTAATGCGATATTCAACAGCACAGAATTGAATCCTTTCTATCAAGATACCGAGAGCCGTGAGCGATAGGTACGCAATCTCCGGCTCATCGCTGGGACCTCACAGATTTCGAACTAAACAACCCGCAAAATCTCCCAGCACTGGCATCATGACGTAGGCGAGCCACAAAGGTAAGCCACGGCGAGTACTCATCCATGCAGTGGTAAAAACGCCTCTTTGAGAATGACTAGATTAGATCAGGCGGTTGGCCTCAGTATTCCCCTGGAGGACCATCGGAATGTGTGGAGCAGACTCGCCGGAAATAAGTTTCGTCAAGATACCGCCGATCTCTGAGATATCCACGTGGGTAAGGCAATTACATTGACGAGCTTTGACAGGCCCTATACTTTTGGGTCTCTTGTGGCTGGACCCGTAATATCGTACCTCCGTCGCACAAGTCTTCAATCATTCGGGGTCACATTTGACGGATTCTACAAAATCAGGCCTAGGCAGCAACGTCAACCTTCCGGCTTTTACTGTCGACAACCTCCCTTCATGTTCATGTGACCATGATGTTGCCCCACCCCCTTTGCGGGATCGTGGGCTTTGCTGTGGACGGTCTTGGATGCGGTACCAGTAGCATCCTGCTAGCAAAACCTTCCCGTGTGAACTAAGTAGTACAGCCAGTCGGTCAAGTCCAGACTGTAGATGCAATGAACGCCAAGGCCAGCGATGCCGGCATTCGAGAAATTCTACCGGTCCAGCACGAATCTTTTGAAAGGCCAGGTTGCAGCACTAACCAGTCAGACTGTCGTTTCCCCTTCGAGCGCATTTCCTCCGGGCTGCTGCTCTGGGAATAGTGTATCCAGGTTTCTGGATAGGTATCAGGACAACTGGGTGCTGAGAACACGTCGCTTACTTCGTCGCAGTTGCAGCCATGCGGCACCAGCTGTTCCTACCTAAGCAACAATCACACTGAGTT
Source organism: Iodosphaeria phyllophila (assembly GCA_025802455.2). Classification (NCBI taxonomy): domain Eukaryota; kingdom Fungi; phylum Ascomycota; class Sordariomycetes; order Amphisphaeriales; family Iodosphaeriaceae; genus Iodosphaeria; species Iodosphaeria phyllophila. Next base: position 10,356 of record JAOYMO020185605.1, on the reverse strand, counting down.
TGATTTAGCGAACCGCAACTTATCAAGAGAATGGTCTGAATTGTTGCAATGGTAGGCACGTTTCCAGAACGATAAGGACATGTGTTTGGGTAATGTTTGCGTAACATTGGAAACGTTTTGAAGTTACGGCATCTTGGGGGAACGACTGTGGATCCCAAGGCCCCACTTTCAGTACGACAATACCAGACCTTAGGCGTTGGGCTTCTCCTATGGTATTACAGACTTGCGCGAATTGGCCAGCATTCAATTTTGGATCCTCAGTTTGTATTTAATCTATTCATTTGGGTGTAACACGATAACACTGTTATATTCCCAGAATCGTTCCCAGTGTGACCGTTTCCCACGACGAAGCAGGTCTGCATACCGGTATGGGTGACCACTCAAAGCACCTTTACGACCAGAGCGATTATGTCTCGACTCTCCACTACGTACTGTGCATGATACCAGTAGTACCTCCATCTCTCCGAAAGTCTGTCTTCATTGCACTTTTGAAATTCGAGCACCTTTTGATCAGGTCAGGCGTGCTCAACCGACTGCCTTGAATGTGCTGATCCGCGTATCGGAAAACACAAAGGTTTTTGGATGGGCTGTGTCTATCAGATAGACGTAGCGAATAGAAAGCAAATGCAACAAACTCATTGATGATTAATTACTCGGCAGGCTTTAGTGTGCTCACCAAAGCATGCATCTATCTACCGCTATCACAGCAAGCGTCGGGCCTCGTTATCCCAGTGGCTTGACCCATATCCACAAAGGTATTCGAAAGGTGCGAACTCGGAGGGAAAGGTACTCAACTGTGTAATGTCGGACACAGACCTGTGGAGAGACGGGCGCAGAGCGAAGGAATTCAGAGCGATTGATCTCATCTTTGATCCGGCTATCTCTTGGGTTGCGCTGCAGGCCACGGAGCATCCATCATTCATTTCTCTGTCTCTGTCTATTTATTGATTTCCACACTCTGACTCAAAGTCTCTTGCTCGTTGGGTCAGTGTCTTGAAATTGATGAGCGCTATCCTTTGGTATTCGTAGCCTGTGACACGGGTCGTCTGCTGCTCCGAAAGTCTGCATATTGATGCCGAAAGCACTTTTCGACCAGAGTGTCCGGAGTGTCCAACGGAGCAGAGCGAAAGCCACGCAACCACGGCTCAAGATGAATCCGCATTACCCACGCCACTTATGTAATCTACTTCGTCAGCAGCCCCGACATTGCAGTGTTTATAAACAGCATGGACATGGCCTCGTTTGGATGTAGAATCAAGTATTCATCGAATTAAACACAACTGGATCGATCACAGCCTTTGCAGCAGGCTTACTAACAAAGGCTTGCAATAGTCACAGGTCACGTGTCGTTAGGTGTTTGGAAAGCATAAAGAGGAACACCCATACCAGTACCGGTGGGTTAATGCTAAATTGACGTGACAAAGATAATCTGTATGGTTTTAGTGGTGGGCACGATATTAAGACAACTACAACTTCGTTTCGCAGATAGCATTACGAAACCAAACTAAAGCCAATTTGCTCACAAAGTTGCGAAAGCGAGTCTTGGGCGTTTTGCAGAATATTTAGTTCAATACCTCTCCGTGAGGGCGCGCCACATGATGATGCACAAAGAACACTGATGGACTCTTCGTTCCCCACAATACCGTCGTTCCTCGCTGTCTTGCCCAAAAGGTATCGTGAACGTGATTTGCATTTCGAAAAGGCTTCTTCAGTGGCCTTGCAAGGTTAATGGTGGACATGAATTTCGCGGGCATCCATCCCTCAGGCATTATGAGAATGGAGAAGCCTGAGGGATACGGTGGTGGGACTGATCCAGTGCCTGGAGCGCCCGGGAGGTCCCTGGAGCACCAAGAGGCTCTCCAACAAGCATGTTTGCTCAACACCTAGGAACCCCTGCCTAAGTATTTACAACTGCGGATACCTAGATTCACACACCTTTGGGAGCAGATTTGTTTATTTTCAGATAGATACTCCCGCTGATACCCCAAGGCCACGAAAAACTGCGTTATCAAAGATGAGTGTTAACATAATGTCACATTTAAGACGGAGCGTGCACCTATCGTACGCTATGGATTGCTCCAACTTAAAGAATCGTAAACCCTGGTTAACATGCCAAAGTCCCTATCAGATAAGCTTATGCTTTTGTCGCATCTGCCGGGTGTTGGCGTAGCGCATGGAAGTAATCCACATTCCATCGCCTGGACGGGCAGGACAATGTCTCATGGGAGGCCGCTCGAAGATCCATCTGACGTGACTGGGCCTATTTCGAAGACAATGAAAACCAATGTTCTACTTGGGACTACTTCTAAGCTATCAACAAGATAAGCGAGAGGAGAGCACGACAACCATCTGGGCACAGATAGAGGGATATGCCTGTCAACTTTCGCAAAGCCTTAGTCCACTTATAGGTTTCAAATAGACACTATGTTGGCGAAAATGATCTTTCGAGAGGATGTTTGGCGACCCCGCAAGAATTTTTGTTGCAGTCATAGGAGACATCATGACACCTGGCCAAGTCGATCACAACGGTAATCCGCTGCGCCATAGAGGAGCTGCTGGTACTGGCAAGCAATGACGGGCTTTGATCAGGGTAACGGATCCTCGTGAAATCGGATTGACCGTCCACGCGTGTACCCCCTAAAACGGGTGTTAGTCAAGTACAGCTGCCAAACAGTCAATTAAACGGCCGACGGCGGTACCACACCAACGATTTTGCAGTGTACACCTGTACATCGTAGAACAATTTCTACCTACCCAGACGCTTCTTAAAATCATGGACAACTTGCAGAATCAATCATTGACTGCCTTGATCGAGATCCCAGTCCATCCAAGCCGGAGTCCCCAAACGGTGTTGACCCGCCGTGGGCGTTATAATCTTTTGGCCGACGCAGGGCAAGACTTCCGGATTTATCGGCTCCTGGGTCGAACCCAGGGAATGGGCGCGAAAAAAGCGACGAGGAATTGCAAGCATCAACAGCACTCTATTTTTGAGTGTAATTCTGGAAATCGAAATGTCTCCTTCAAGGCAACACGTCTACTGAGAGAAGGATTGTAACAGCCAAACTGGGAAGCCGAATTGCTGGCATTCCACGTTGACTATGCCATCGCGCGGGTCAAGAGCACAAATATAGCCAGAGCGGACTTTGGAGCTGCCTCTCCAGCTTTACCCACATTACTACCCCGTCGCCAATCGACGAATAGAAAATTCGAGAAAAGTCAGCCAAGCCTTCAGAGAATCCAGAAAGCGCAACCTACAATGATTAAGTCACTTGGTTCAATCAATTCCAATGGGCCTTGGCGGCGGCGTTACTGCTTATTGAAGGATGTGTCTAACTGTGGGCTGCTTGAAAATGCGATGGCCCTCTCTGGTCTGGACCTATTGTACGGTAGCCTGTACGCAGCCTACAGTAACTTGCTCCGTAGCTTGGACCGGCCAGCCGAGTTGAGCCACAGGGAATTGCTGTTGCAACAACAATCTTTCATGTCCCCTCGCAGCCTATGGGTACTTACTCAGTCGAGCAGTGCCTACTACAGTGTGAAATGCGACAGAGATGATACCGGCAGGGCGGTTAAGATCTGCTGGAGGCCGGGAGACCGTTAAATTAAACGTTCGTGGTATCACGCTAAGAAACAAACAGCATAGACGGGCGTTCCCGGTGACTTCAACGGTCGGAACGGTTTTGTGGCGGCCACGGCGGCATTTCTAGTCTTCTCCTGTCGAGCCGACAAACACGTGCAGACACTTGGCATATGTGGCTGGCGCTAGCACCAAGAATGGCAACGCTCCATGGGCCCCTTGCGCGCCGACGAGGAAGGCCCCTGCAGGCAGACTACAGACGCAGAAAATGCCACTGGGATAAGATGCCGGCACCTGCCCCCACAGGTTAAGCACAACATGTCGCTTGGGTATCAAGGGCTCCGCGCGAAGTTACATGCAGCGCGGGAATTTCGCTTCACTGTGCCTCGTCCCACGATCGTCCCGGGGAGTACCAGAAACCTTCAGGCCTGGCGGGGGTACCGTCCTGACGAGGGCTACCGATGTGCGAGATGCACTCGCCCTTCATCATGCCGGCCAGCTTGACCTGCTCGTTTGCTCGACCGCCGCACTGCACTAATTGCGCAGATGTATTGCATATGCGTGTGATATGAATACTTTCCTGCTTGCATTGTGACTTATCTCGCGTAGGCAGAGGGTGGCAGCTAGTGGACCATTTGCAGGCCAAACTACCGGGTCGGACCATGGCCAGATGGGGCACCGGGTTTGCGAAGGAACGTCGAGATGTGTAGAGCGATCCACGTCGGCTCGAGCCTAGGGATGCGAGTGGAGAGAAGGGGAACCGACGAGGGGAACCTGGCGGCTAAATGGAAACACCCCCGCTGTTGGCGAACAACGGCTGCGTAGAGCTTCTTTTCTGTTCTTCTATGTGGATCCATAGAAGAAACAACGGGAGTAAAAAAGGTAGGGACAGGGTGGACGCTACAGAAAGACAAAGTGAAGCAGGAAAATATCGACGAACGAGGGTCGTTTCCATCCCAGCAAGCGACTACCCCCTTGGGCGGCAAGACATGCCGGTTTCATGGTCTCAACATCCCGTTGAAAGCCCTTGTAGCCCTTGTAGCCCTGTCATGTACCTGTTCTAGATGGCATCTGGTAACGACTGTATTCGACTTCGAGCATCGGAGACCGTGCGTTTCCATTCATCGATACCGTACAGGATATGAAAATGCTTTTTGCTTGCCAAATCGAGGTTGCATGGACGCCAGGCTCCGCCCGGCCACTTTCACACAGATGCTCACAGAAGCCTGGTAGTTGAGCAGATCGACCCCTTCCACAGTAAGCATGATGGAACAGCTGATGGGAGATGTGCCGATGACCACTGATGAGAGCTTGTCATCACTGACTCCCCCTCGACTTCCCGTTCCAATTCCCGTTCCAATACAAGTTCGGGGCCAAGCCGAGAGCGGTATGATTGAAGCCGGATGGCGTCGGTCTCGATATTTCCTCCATTCTCATATGAAGACTTGTAAAAGCTGGGGCAGCAGGGTGGCCATATTGATCAAGTCTCTCTGCCCCTTTCCTCCTCCCACCCCCCTCATAGGTGCCACAACCACCGGCGGCCACAACAAAGGCAGGAGTGAACCCAAATGTCAAGCCGAGTGACGAGCCGTCGGCCGCACCCATTATACCTCTGCCGGTTCCATCAGGTATCCATGCTGGTTCTCAACAGTCATGCTCTTCCACCTACTGTGATTAGTAACGTGGGCGTGAACCAAACATGGGCTCTTTCTTGGGCAGGCGGCGCATTCTAGCACCAGGAACCGCAACACGCGCGGAAAGAGCACAGACGCGGACTCTGCCACTGAAAACTTCGCACTTATTTATACAGCAGCAGGCGGCGCAAGCAGCCGGTGTCGGCGCACAAGGTCGGAAGAGTGAAATGTTACGACAAGGTCAGCCAAGTCAGCAGTAGCTAGCACCAATACCAGCAGCGGATGCAATTTCAGGGGGCCAACGCATGAGGGTGGAGAATCATCGTACCCGTATCCTGCGCAACATCACCAAACAAAGCCAGTGAGGTTATCGCTTATGGGGGATCACAATACAAGTCGTCCAGTCAACGACCACCGATCACACACCCTCATAGCTTGTTAGACCTGCGTGGATGAATTTCTTGCCCATTACAGGTCTAAGTCTAGGTCGGGTGATCGAAAATCATCCTGCTGGGCGCATCGCCCTCGCTGGCTGCCATGTCGAACCGTGCGTCGTATCCTTCAGGCTTTCCACATCATACTCATACGTCGGGATTTCCATCGACGAGTTACGCATCTCCCCGAATGAGCACCGCTTATAGTAGTCCAAGTTCGGGTGGGCAACACGATGACTCGTCTGGGAGGACACAAATGGTGGGAACGGCCGGGCCAGGACGGTTGCCTAGCATGAGGGCATTCGACACATCGCTACAGCATGATCGACCAACATATCAACCACATTATTACCAATCACATAATCCACAAGCCAGTTATTCGACACCACCACAGCAGCCACAGCAACCTCAGCAGCATCAGTACCATCACCATCATCACCATCAACAAACTCACCATCATCAGCAGCACCCCCACCACCAACACCCACATACACCTTCAGTCGCGCCTGCCTCCCAACTTCCGCCGCCGTATTATGGCCAACCACCCATGCATATGACGTCAAATGCATATGGGGTTCATGTTGAAGGCATGGACCAGCGATATAATGTGCCTTTCAATGACCCGAGAGCCTCCATGACCGGCGGACGACCGAAGAAGGTGCGTGGGCTGAATGAAGTCGATCCAGTCGGTATGGGCCGGCCAGATGGCATGGGGCCGCTGATTCCTTCGCAGGAGATTAAGCGTCGGACAAAAACGGGATGCTTTACGTGTCGTAAGCGGCGTATTAAGGTGTGTTAGCTCTTTTCTGTCTCAATCCTTCCTTGTATGCTTTGTCTTCTCTCATCAGTCTTGCCGCTCCCGTTCGATGTTCGAGTAGTTATTGGTGTGGCATGATCAGTAGTACTGGGAACACGGGGAAGGCTGAGAGAAGAATGGTGCTTGTTTGATTCAGCTGGTGATCGGTTTGCTCCAGATGAGAAAAATAGATTGCTTGGTATGATACCGCGCCAAGAGCGCATATCGAGCGCCCGCTCACCCGGATTAGGCAAACGCCTGTAACTTTGCTGTGAAGCAAGCCTTCAAATTCAATGACAATAGATGTTCATTTGAATGTTCAGTATTGATCGGGCCAGGAGCTACGTGTATTATCAGATTATGTCTATTCTTGCAGCAAGGCGCACAACACGAAGCAGAGGGTGGTCGATTCAGGTGGTTGCGACTGCCATGACGTGGTGCGCGGCAAGTTTTACCGTCACGTAAACAAACCTGCTGCTGCTTGACGGAGTTTTGTAGGGGCAAACGGCGCAATGGCGAGAGGCGACAGGCCTCCCTGTCATCATCTTTGATCCCTACATCCCCCGGATCCCGCATCCTGCATCTAAAAGAACAAGGGTGAGGCTGTAGCCACAGTTGCGGCGCGTTGAAACAACGAGTTCAGCTGAGTGTCATTGGCTCACCTCACCCGCATCTCACGGGCCAAGTGGACCTTGGGTCGCAACACATCTGGCAGATCAAGACCACATCAGATGAACATGCACAAGTTATCCAGCCATTAGCCGCGAGTGCGCCTCCGTTGCCTCTCCATGAACTCTCTAGCCTCATTTTGGTTGACCAAGACCTCGATTTAGTGTGACGAACAACACCCCGTTTGCAAGAACTGCCAAAAATCAAAACGCGATTGCATGGGTTACGATCCTCTCTTCAAGCAGCAGCAGCAACAGCTCACGAGTCCTACCGGAGTTCAACCCACGCTGGTCAGCGAAACCAGTAACGTCAGTGCAGCCGGCACATATGGCAGCGGTCCGTCAAGCATAGCTTCTCCTGGATCAGTTGGCAGCATGCTGCCACCTCATTCTTATGGACAGATGTCCGGCGTTGCCAGCTCGTCTGATCCGAAACCGGAAACAGCTGATTCGTCCTTCGACAGCGTAGATGCGACGTCAAGCAGTCTTGCTTCACGTCTGCACTTGAGGGGTGGTGGTTCCTCGCCTCTCTTCCCGACACCCTCACGCCTCGGATTCTCTGCTCCAACTCAATCGCCGATCAATGAGTCCTCTCGGGCTAGAATGAAAGTTGAGGAACTAATTAGTTTGATCGGTCCCAGGTGTCCGCATGTGGAGAAACCGCTGCCCGAAGATATGATCAGACATATTCGCAAAGCATACACGGAGATCTATGCCCCTGGTCTCGAGGCTTTCTTCGAGTCGAAATGGTTTTCGATGGAGCAGAGTATCAACGCAGCTTTGGAAAATACCGCAACAGCTGACGCGCTGGCCAGTTTCCTTGCGAGAAATGGACAAGACTCATATCCAGAGGTTGAGGTGCTGAATGAAGAATGCTGGATTGTTTGGGACTTGGCTCGGCTTGTGAACGCTCCTGGGCCGAAAGCTGATACTCCTCCGAGTATGCTATACGGAGATGGTCTCCAAGAAGTCCAAGCGCGTGTAGCAATTGTCGAAAACTTGCTTTCGGGCACCTTTCTACAAGAAAACCCTGTGAAACAGCCGTCGAGCCAATATGCGAAAGAAGGAACTCATCGTGCAAGAAGCTTGACGTTCTGGTACAACTTGGGCGCATTCGTGTGCCTCAATGGAAAGACCGATGTCAGGATTCAATCTCAGGTCGAGCATGTGCTGAGCAACATGCGCAACGTGCTAGACGGGAGGGAAAACCGCGACATATTGTATTCAGTGGCCATAATACGCGCCTACGCATTCATGGTTCCACCAGAATTCGAGAGCTCCTTGCCAGATCATCTCGATGAGAGCAACCCAAAAAACAAACTGGTGGTGGCACGCAAGTTCATCCGCCACGAGGCGCAATTTACCGCCGGGACGATGAATGTGGCGCGGCGATTCTCAGACATTGCTGTGCGAGCTTTCATCACCCCTGGCGTCAACCTATAATGGCGCGCTGATCTGTCAAGACCAAAATGTAATGGTCACCATGTGGAGCGAAGGATCGTGAACAATTCATAATCCCATTGTCTCATGTATAAATAACGGTGTCTTTCGGGCCAGAACAGCAGCAATTTGCCAGATTATCTCCCTTCTACATTCTTTAACTCCGCGCATCGCGCATCCTCACTTCTTCTTTGTTTTCCCTTCGATTACATCTCTGGATAATTGTCTAGAACAGGACTTGACATAGCTTTTTTGAAAAAGGGTTAGCCAATATAGGCATGGAATGGGAATAGAAAAATCAGGCGCGATCGATTAAGGGGCATAGAGCATGGGCCTTCCAGGGAACACAAAATGCCATCCAGCGCAAGGCTGGCACATCGCTAGTGGGCGGGACTAAACGTGTGGATTAAACAGCTATAGACTAATGAATGAGAAAGATGTTAAGGTTGAGCGAAGCAGGCACGTCGGTATACGACCAGTATCTCCAGGTTCATCATATTGATATTTTGTTCTCTTCTCTTTATAATCTTGCTTGGGAAAACGCGGGTGCTTTGAGGAGTCTCTGATTTCTTTTCAGGTTGTGGTAGATTAGTGCAATTATAAAGCGCTAGATTATTGTTTACACTTATTTCTGGAGTTCTCCCTTTATGCTCATGTACACCGTATCTCGTACTTCAAGTAGGCAAAACCGGTTGGTATATTGTATATGGTCACATGATGAAGGCGATTTAACAGCAGGCAATACGTCGTCAAACACTGTGCCTACCAACGAGTCCATTCTATTCGGGAAGCGAAGACAATGGGCAAGATCTGCCCCGTGGAAGCAATAACCACATCGCTACATCTAGAATTGATCTAGAAAGATCGACGGCCACACCTCGTATAGACAGCTCTTTTCGGTCAAGGACCAGATCCATTGCGTAGCGCCGCAACACCCCCCAAGGGATCTCTGCGCTCGCATTGATAGGCAATAGGATCAAGATCCTGCATTCCGCGATGCGACCCGAGCGTGAAACGGTTCCATTCTCCTGCGCTGTACAGGGACGTAGCTTCGGCAAACACCAGGAGTCTCGGAGTGGCTTGCGGCCCGGGAAGGTAGGATCGATTGTGCTTGAATTGAATAGATTCACCGAGCCAGCAGGGAGGATAGAATCGGGTTTCCTGTTTCTTTCGCTAGGCCCTACCCGCCAGGCTTAGAACCGGCGTCTGGCGAACCGTGCCTCCTCGCGACCACACTCTGCCATAGTATTCGGCCCTAAAACTTTTGGTTCACACTTTAATTCGAGGAAGTACCTCTGCGAATGGTAGGAACACTACTAAACATGGATGTTTCTTGGGCTACTGCTGCTCTCGGGGAGAACGCATGTGCCATCAGTTCATCAGCACTTGGGATCATTCATTTCGTCGTGGTGTACATTATTGTAATATTTAGAAAGACTAAAACTAAGGTGAGTGGTTTGTGGGCTATGGCTACTACGCAAGACACTTTCTGGCTACGGCACCAGTTGGTAAGAGGCTCCGAACACGAAGCCGTACTAAGGTGCTATTTGCCCGAATAAGTGTCTGTCTTATTGATTGTCAAGATGCTGCTGAATGATGTGTGGCAGATCTACTTAAAGTCCTAGAATACGGGATATCTTGAAGTTACAGGCTTACTGAACTGCTAGACAGGGCACTGTGGCCATTTGCTTACTGAGTATCATACACCACATGGATTTTCTTCATAGGTGTGGCTTATACCCGGACCTGGGTTAGGTGGCTCATCCTCAAAACCCCCGCCCCCCCCCCGCCCCCCCCTCCCCCCCCC
>JAOYMO020184672.1:0-32652 GCA_025802455.2 Iodosphaeria phyllophila | reverse complement strand
GGTGATCGGCCGGAGCGATGCCTGGCCGTGGTGATGCATGGCGATGCGGCTTTTGCCGGGCAGGGCGTGGTCATGGATGGGGGGGTGGAATGTTGAATCGGTAATAAGGAGGTCTTGGAACACCAAGTAACCTTCCTAGTACTCCGTACCTACCGGCAGCCCTGAGCTTACTTCGGCTTGCTAGCAAGCTGCAAAGTATACTGGCATTCAGCTCAGGTACCCGATAGTCCGTACTGTTGGCATTTATTATAGCGTCTTCTGCTGAATGCATACTGCCCCCTTCGGAGCAACTACCCGACAGCTACAATGCCTTTACCATCCTATGGGTTCTGCTTGTGGAACTGCAGCAATTCTACTATACTAGTTCTACCAGTACCCAGTGATTGAATTCCAGTTGCTTGAGCAACTAACCAGGAATAAAACGGCCCCAGAGCTTTTCATCCGATGGAACCGAGAATCGGATGATCACTGCGATAGGCCTCCTAGTGGCCCGAAAGGGCCAACCAACCGTATGCCGTAATTATGTACATACTTAGTGTCTGTTTCATGCAGGTCAGTGGAATTGTGTTGGTAGTTTTACAGTATTGTAAGCTTCCAGCCAAGTTCCATGACTAACACTGGTAATACTGTAGGAGGTATGCGGTCGAATAATCACAACCCCTGACGCTAAGACAACGTGACCCATGACAGTGGAACTTCTAAGGAGTCTGGAATTACAGACTATTTGCGGTATGGGGACCATCGCTGCCAGGTATTCAATTGTGCTGCTGAAGTCAGGGTTCTGTCTGCTGTACATGATCCGTCTTGAAATAGGCAAACCTTGGAATAATTGCCCAGTTCTCCATTCAACCCGTGAAATGGTCGATGAAGCACATCACAATCTTGTCCTGGTGCAGAATACCGGGAACTATTTGATCTTCAACGACCCCGCTTCTGAACTACTTAATAGACCTGATTTCTACGCGAAAGTGCCCTTTACCGTATCATGGGATTGGCAACGACCTCTGCTAAAATGATGGGAAAATTATGATGAGGTCAAGAACGTAATTTTAGACCTCGCTCATGATTTATCAGGCCGCGATCTGGAACTGTGGTGCGGGCTCGTAAGTAACGATGTGAAGAGCCAGGCGAAAAGTGCAGTTTTTTACGGTATTGACTGAACTAAGTCACTGGATAAGGAACATGCTACTCATGCTTTTCAAGGATCTTGAAGCACTAATTATCGGAAAAACCTGCGATAAGTATGAGCTCATGTTCGAAGCGACCAAGTTTCACTATCAAAATACATAGTTTCCTTAAGTTGTAATGAATGAGGTTTTTTTTTGGTGTCTTTAGTAGTGACTTTGATACTATGGGTGGGCGGACAGGCATGCGATGGAGTCGGGTCCTTTCAGCATGGTTTCACTGTATGAGTCTGCGGAGTAGCCGGATCAAATTTTGATGCAGCACACACAAGCCGACCGAAAATTGATAGGTGATTATAGTCTCCTTGCAGTTATCTGTAGCATGGCTTTATCAGAAGTTACTGATCATTTCTGTACAGGTTGTTGCTGAACATGTGGTGAAGTTATTTCGGTGTTAAGGCCTTTTCCATTAACTGGGTGATTCAGAAGTGACTATGTTGGCCTAACTAATGAAAGTCGAGAGAGAAAAATCATTCCAGGCCGTCAAAGTGTCAACAAGCCGCAGTGCGCGACATGCAGACTGTAAAGAGCCCACATTGAATAACGGTGTGGCAAGAAACTCATGATTGTTTACATTGCGGCAGCGTTGCATGGTCAATTGGAACTGTGATTAGAGGTCGCATTTGAGTTGCAGTGTTTCTAGATCTCAGTTGGAACCTGGCGTTGAGCCACGGTGAAAGCACACAAAGCCCATGTCCTGGATCCGATCGAGTAACATTTCCCGCAAGCTTAAGGTTGAAAGATGGGACCAACCAAGTTACCTGGCTGACGGAGCCCGAAGTGTCCTACTTCCTGCAGTAGTGCCTTAGGTTTGGTTCCTTTTAAGATAGTTCGCTTTGTAATAAGCGGGCGTAGATGCGGCCGACGGATAGTCTTACTCTGAGTTTTACATCTGTCTAGAGATAACTACCATTACCTTGAAGATAAGGCTTGTAGCTCTCTGTTCAAATGGGTGATAAATATATCTTACAATCTAGTCAGAGGCAGGGAGGGGATATTGCCGCGGAACCGCAGTTTCTCAAAGTTTCAGCACGGATCTTGCAGAGATTACACTGTGACCATCTGACGGCTTGCCAAATTCGCTATTCATACCCCCTCGATCCACCCGCTTTACGATAATGGGAGAGGTAAGGACAGGAGGCGTCGGCAGTCTCGGACGTGTTCACTGCTCATCTCCGCAAGGCTGGCTGGTCGCAGTCGAGCGGCCTGCATCAGCAGCAGCTCCAAAGCCACACGCCAGCGAGCTGATGCGCCCTCGAGCCAAGATATGATCCAGTACTGGCAGGAGATCCGGAACCACCAGTAAATGGTTCTCCACTTCATGTAGGATGCCTGTCGATTTCAGTTGAAATACTGTAGTGAGTCCCCGGTAGCGAAGCTGACTCAGGTTCTGGGAGACTGGGCATCCGGATCTCTCGGAGATATCAATGTTATCGACAGACTACGAAGGATGCAGGATTGTGTGGAATCCAAACTCACCGTGCCTCTTCTACATAGTAGACTCATGCGTTTCGAGAGTTGACTTGCTGATAATACTGACCAACATGTACTTACATAGTTACACACCAAGGCATGTGGCAAGTGCTAGGTTACATTGATACCGGCATCCCGTCACGAGCTGTGACGCGGCAGGAGATGTGCGGAGGACTTGACCAGGGACAAGGGCTGCGATACGTGGGCATTGATGAGCCCGTGATTTCCTCAAGCTTCTGCAACCAAGGCGCAGAACCTCGCCAAAATACTGGTACTTTGACGAAAACTCAGATATCGATTGGGTATCGGTACGTACATACGATAGGCCACAACTTGCAAGCCAATTGATCTGCATTTGGCTTCAGGCAAGTTTGTGGGACATGCCTATTCTTAATACGAACTTTCGAGACCAATTGCAGGCAACAATTGCGGCCAACTTATTGAGAACCCCCAGGGATTTCAAGTTATCTAACGTGGAGAGAATGCAACGGGTCTGCCGGGCACTACCCCATTCCTCCTCCGTGCCACTGGCACACCTTTCCGACTGACTGGGGATGGAGGCGAAGAGTACTACGTCTTATCTCCTAGCAGTGTGCGGCTTAAACGAACTGATTCCTACGGTGCTGTGTTTCCGGTACAGCAACGCTTTTTCTGCAGGGCGGGTAGGTTGGGGTCTCTTCCCCCTTAATCGTGATTAGATGCCAATATCTACCGTACACTCAACGAAACGATTTTCACCACAATGGAATGTTTGCCGGAATGATAATCGCTGATGGTTTACATTGCATCTTATCTTATCACCAATACTCAAGTGCACAAGGTATCCTCCTGTATCATCGACATTATATGCACTTCTGAGAAAGTTATATGATGTCGGAGAACTCCCACAGACCCAACGTGACTCGATTGGACTGGGCTTGACGGTGGCATGAGGCGTTTTGGGAAACCTGGGAATTGAACTCGAGCTCCCCAAAATTGGTATCGCCAGCCACAGTCTTTCAGGTTGCGGCGAAACGATTGTGTTTCTTTTCGTTCTGCCCACGATTCGATGTGGCCGCATTGGTTTCTGATACAGCCGGTATCTGGTTGCGTAAACAGTTACAGTTCTCAGGTACCAGCATGACACGAAACCAGTGCACCATGGGCAAGACCCTTTTAAGGCATACAGGCACATTAGTCAGAAAGAGTTGCCTGGAACTCACGCAGCTTATTCATTATATTTTCGTTGCGAGTCTGGTGCGCATGGCGACTGGCTCTCCTGCCAGATCGCAGTGCGGCTGTAATAGCAAAGCGAACGTGCTGACGACTTGGAATATGGAGGTCCGTGCTATCCGGAGTTCCCCAACATTGGCGCGACCCATTCGCCGGCACGCTCGTGCGACAATGATCGGCAAAAACTCGCTCTTGCGCCTATTGTCTCTGCGAAATGCTTTCTGTCCGGCCGGCTGAACCGGGTTTCTCGCACCTCGCTTCTGTGCGGCGTTTCAGGCGGGTAGTATGCCAACATGCACCAGATGTCATTGACATATTGTTATGGCAGTGCCAGTATGTCCATGAATAGAGATAGCGAATACCATTTTGGACCACATTCAAGGTGGGTTGTCAATTTGGGAACGTTTCTCGAGTGGCATCAGCAAGTTGGCGCCAGCACGGCAAAGCGAGGCCGTGTCACCAGCTCTCCTGTTTAGCGCAAGCGTCCGACCAAAAGGTACCGCAGCGCTTGATGCCCTGCTTCAGCTCTGAAATGTGACTGGGTGCAAACATCTTTCACGCCAAAAGGGCGCCTGGGCAAGAATATTCCATCGAGGAGAAAGTTAAGGATCTCTTCGAGGTCGTATCCTTGACATAGATGGAATATGGCAGAGCGCTACGATGACAATGATGAGACGAAAATATACTTCATGACACGCCGCGCGCTGGGTTGAAAGGTCTTTCGTTCTGAGTTTATTTCCTCATCGGGCAAGTTGATGATCATCCTGGAGAGGCTTCGGTCACCGATGAATAGTGGGACCGCAGTCCGGAGGGATGGATGATGATCCCCCCTGGGGGTGTGCGCAGGAAAAGGATGGCGCTTTCGTCCGTCACCCCCATCCTAAGCCCCCCTGCAGAATCCCAACCTTAAGATTGATGACTAGGTATTGTGATAAGCTGGAGATGTACTTGCAGAGGCCGCTAGCGGTTGTTATTTTGGTCCAGGATGGGGACAATGTTCAGCTCAACCGATGGAAATATATAACTCCAGACTGTTTCCTACGGAACCAAAACTTCCTTTGAACAAACCACTCACTCTAATTTCTTCTATTCACTCCTCACGGTCTTAATAGCCATGGCGGATCAACAATTGGCATTCCTTCTCTTCGGAGACCAGTCTCTCGACACACATGGCTTTTTAGCCGATTTTTTCAGACAGGGGCAACCGAGTATATTGTCCCGAACCTTTCTCGCCAATGCAGGAGATGCCTTGAGAGATGAGATCAACCGACTACCCCGATCAGAGAGAAAGGACATTCCCGTGTTCAGGCACTTACGAGACCTGAACGAACTATACCATGCCCAGAGTATTAAGTCACCGGGAATCGACAGTGCGTTGCTGTGCACAGCGCAACTCGCTCATTACATTGAGTATGTATAGCTGTTATCCTAGTGAGATACACTACTAACTCGGGACATAGTCGCGCCGAGAAGGAACACCAAGATGCTACAACACCAGAGAATACCCACCTTTCGGGTCTGTGCATCGGACTTTTTGCCGCCACGGCAATTGCCTCCAGCCCGTCCCTCTCATCGTTACTACCCATAGCTGTGCAGGTAGTCCTCATGGCTTACCGCGTTGGCTCCCACGTGGCTTCCATGGCCGAAAAAGTGAGCCCTGCGAGTGGCAAGTCCGAGAGCTGGACATATGTTGTCCCCGGAGCCAAGGAAAACGAGGCCAAGGCCATCATTAATGAATTCCACAAGACCGAGGTTAGTATACAGCGCTCTGGCGATAAGCAAACTCATACTAATCTAGCACAGGGAATTTCACAAGCTTCTCAAGCATATGTTAGCGCTGTGTCGGCGAGCAACATTGCGGTATCGGGACCGCCATCAACATTGAAGACTTTATTTGGCAAAGATTTGTTCGATTCCAGGCCTACAGCGATACCAGTATACGGACCGTATCACGCTCCGCACCTACACAGTCGTTTTGACATCGAGAAGATTCTCAAGTTGAGCGATGAGGGCGTCGTATCGGCGTTGGCGGAAGCCAAGCCCCGCTCTCACATCATGTCCTGCGTGACGGGTGAGCCGTTCATGGCAGAAGACACCAAGAGCCTTCTGACGGCTGTCGTTCATGAAATATTGAACGAGCCTCTGCTCTTCCATAAGGCCTTGAATGGCAGCCTTAGCCAGGCTCGCGGTTTCGAGGGATCACGCATCCTGGTAATTCCCTACGGACCTACACAGGCGGCATCCACATTGGCGAACTTACTCAAGTCGCAAACACAGGTCGAGGTGGTTCTGCGCAAGACCAGGCAGGTTAGCCGCGAGAGCAGCGCCTCGCCCATTGGCAACCACGGCACAACTGGAAAGGCCAAGTTAGCCATCGTTGGAATGGCTGGGCGTTTCCCTGACTCAGCCAGTGTTGAGGCCTTGTGGGAACTCTTGGAGAAGGGTATCGACGCCCATCGGACGGTTCCTGCCGACCGTTTTCCCGTGGAAACTCACTACGACCCCACAGGAAAAGCCATCAACACAAGCCACACACCTAATGGCTGCTGGATTAAAGAGCCAGGAATGTTCGACCCCCGCTTCTTCAATATGTCACCTCGCGAAGCTTTC
Organism: Iodosphaeria phyllophila; assembly: GCA_025802455.2. Taxonomy (NCBI): domain Eukaryota; kingdom Fungi; phylum Ascomycota; class Sordariomycetes; order Amphisphaeriales; family Iodosphaeriaceae; genus Iodosphaeria; species Iodosphaeria phyllophila. The sequence goes on along the minus strand of JAOYMO020184672.1, from coordinate 26,173 downwards.
CAGACAGATCCCATGCAACGCATGGCGCTCACGACTGCATATGAAGCACTAGAGATGTCAGGATACGTGCCTAATCGAACCCCATCCACTCGCTTGGATCGGATCGGTACATTTTACGGTCAGACTTCCGATGACTGGCGTGAAATCAACGCCGCTCAGGAGGTAGACACTTACTACATCACTGGTGGTGTACGTGCCTTCGGACCTGGTCGTATCAATTATCACATGGGTTTCAGTGGTCCATCGCTGAACATCGATACTGCATGCTCCTCCAGCGCTGCAGCACTACAGGTTGCATGCACAGCCTTGGAGGCCAAGGAGTGTGACACTGCCATTGTCGGCGGTCTATCTTGTATGACCAATTCCGATATTTTTGCTGGTTTGAGTCGAGGACAGTTCTTGTCCAAGACCAACAACTGCAACACCTTCGATAATGATGCCGACGGCTACTGCCGAGCCGACGCTTGCGCGTCCGTAATTGTTAAACGTCTTGATGACGCTTTGGCAGACAAGGACAACATTCTGGCGGTTGTCTTGGGCTCCCAGACGAACCATTCTGCGGACGCGATTTCCATTACCCATCCCCACGGACCGACACAATCTGTTCTGTCCCGATCCATCTGCAACGATGCTGGTGTCGACCCCCACGATGTCGATTACGTTGAAATGCACGGAACCGGCACGCAAGCTGGCGATGGAACTGAAATGGTTTCGGTCACGAGCGTCTTCGCTCCCGCAGAACGACATAGACCCGCAGATCGCCCTCTGTATTTGGGCGCGGTCAAGTCCAACATCGGTCATGGCGAGGCAGCATCTGGAATAACAGCCTTGACCAAGGTCTTGTTGATGCTCAAGAAGAACGCCATCCCTCCCCATATCGGTATCAAGAAGCAGATCAATCAGACTTTCCCTAAGGACCTGGGTGCTCGTGGCGTCAACATCGCCTTCCACAAGACTCCTTTTACTCGAAAAGATGGAAAACCTCGTCGCGTGTTTGTCAACAACTTCAGCGCCGCTGGTGGTAACACTGGTCTATTGCTGGAGGATGGCCCCAAATATCCCGCTGCGCAGCCTGACCCGCGCAGTCATCATGTCATCACAGTCACGGCCAAGAGCAAATCGGCCATGATTCGCAACGCTGAGGGTCTGGTCCGCTTCATGGAAGAGAACCCCAACACGCCGCTCTGTGATCTTGCCTACTCTACCACTGCGCGAAAGATTCAACACTACTGGCGTATGAACGTTGCCGTCTCCGACGTAGCCGAGGCTGCCCAAGCTATCAAAGACCGCCTCAAGGCGCAATTCGTTCCTGTGTCCCCTGAGCAGCCCAAGGTCGCTTTCATGTTCACAGGACAAGGTTCTCACTACGCGAGCTTGGGAGGCGAACTTTATGCCCACTACGACGTCTTCCGAGAGGCCATTGATGAGTATGATCACATTGCTCAAATTCACGGGTTCCCATCATTCCTGCCCCTGATTGACGGAAGTGAGCCAGACGTGCAGAAGCTTTCTCCTGTCATTGTACAACTCGGTCTTGCTTCATTCGAGATGGCCCTTGCAAAGCTGTGGCAATCTTGGGGTATCCAGCCCTCCGTTGTCCTTGGCCACAGTTTGGGAGAATATGCCGCATTGCATGTCGCTGGTGTCTTGTCCGTCAGTGACACTATCTACCTTGTCGGAGCTCGCGCTCAGCTTTTGGTCGAGAAGTGCACTGCTGGTACCCACGCCATGTTGGCGGTTCAAGGTTCTGTCGATGTGGTTCATGAAGCCCTTGGCAGTCGTGCCGCTTCAACTAATGTGGCATGCATCAACGGTCCCCGCGAGACTGTGCTTAGCGGTACTTCTACTGAGGTCGGCGAGATTGCTGAGCAGCTGAGTGGTGCTGGATTCAAATGCACACAACTCAAGGTACCCTTCGCCTTCCACTCGGCTCAAGTGGAGCCGATTCTTGACGACTTCGAGCATCTGGCCCGGTCAGTGCGCTTCGAATCAGCCAAGGTTCCTGTCATCTCACCTTTGTTCGGAAAACTTATGGATGGCGAAGTCATCACGCCTACTTATCTACGCAAGCATGCCCGTGAGGCGGTGAACTTCCTCGGTGGTTTGGTTTCGGCTCAGAATGCCGGTCTTGTCGACGAGAAGACTGTGTGGCTTGAAGTAGGACCTCACCCTGTGTGCGCTAACATGGTGAAGGCCGCCTTCGGCGCGAGCACCATCGCGACACCCACTTTGCGACGCAACGAGCCAGCCTACAAATCCTTGAGTGCGACTCTCTGCGCTATGCACTCGGCCGGTATTAATCTCGATTGGAACGAGTTCCATCGCGACTTTAATGCTTCCGTTCGTCTGGCCGATCTGCCTACCTACTCGTTTGACTATAAGAACTACTGGCTCCAATATGAGGGCGAGTGGTGTTTGACCAAGAACCGTGGTGCCGCTTCTATCCCCAAACAAATTGAAGCAGCTAAGCCCAAGCTCTCTACGACAACGGTACAGAATATTGTCAAAGAGGAGATCAAGGGAGATTTGGCAATCATTGATACAGAGTCTGACATGGCGCGTGATGACTTGAGGCTAGTTTGTTCTGGTCATATGGTCAATGGCACCGCCCTTACTCCTTCGTCGCTCTATGGTGATATGGCCATCACGGTCTGCGAGTACGCTCATAAGCTTCTACGACCAGACGCCGAGAACGTTGGGTGCAATGTCAGCCATATGGAAGTTCCCAAGACACTCATATTCGATGCTAAGGCAAAGAGTCAGATCCTTCGCATGCGTGCCAAGGTTAACGCTGCCGAGGGATTTGCCGATTTGGTATGGACTTCTGGGGAAGGCAACAAGGTTCAGGAACATGCTACGTGTCGCGTTGTTTTCGGTAACAATGAGGATTGGCTTGGCGAGTTTGAGCGTGTTAACTACTTGATCAAATCCCGTATCGATGCTCTGAAGGCTGCCGAGCAGCGTGGCGAAGCGTCCAAGATTGGACGTGGTTTGGCCTACAAGCTGTTTGCGTCCTTGGTCGACTACGACCGCCGCTATAAGGGAATGGAAAGTGTCATCTTGGACAGTGAGACGTGCGAAGCTACCGCCAAGGTTGTCTTCCAGACCAGCCCCGAAGATGGTACTTTCCACACGGCTCCTTACTGGATTGACAGTGTCTGCCACATCTCTGGATTCATCCTCAACGGTTCCGACGCGATCGATTCCAGGGAGCAAGTATTCATCTCTCACGGCTGGGGTTCCATGCGCTTCGCTGAGCGATTATCGAAAGACAAGACCTATCAAACTTACATCCGCATGCAGAATGTGAAGGGTAGCAAGATGATGTCCGGTGATGCATACATTTTCCAAGGCGACAAGCTCATCGGTATCGCAGGAGATGTTCGCTTCCAGGCTATTCCACGTAAGGTACTCAACATCGTCCTACCTCCTCAGGGTGCTGCCGCAGCTGTGGCTCCCCGACCTTCAGCCGCTGCAGCCAAGGCTCCCGTCAAGACGGAGAAGAAGCAGGTTACTTCCTCGAATCTACCTGCCGTAAACAAGAAACTCTCGAAGCCTGCCAAAGTGTCAGTGACGTCTCAAGTCATGGAGATTGTAGTCAAAGAAACGGGCATCAGCGCTGATGAAGTCGTGGACAACATCGCCTTCGCCGATTTGGGAGTCGACTCTCTCATGGCTCTAACCATCTCCGGACGCCTTCGGGAGGAACTTGACCTTGACATCGATTCGCACGCTTTCAATGACCATGCCACTGTTGGTGCCTTCAAGAAGTTCCTTGGCAAGTTTGAATCTGTTACAGTTGAGGAGACCACGGATTCAGACGAGTCTTCAGAGGCTGGCGACATGGACTCTGAATCTGATGTGACCACACCTGAGGCAGGCGACAGCGATAAAGAATCAGTTAAAGGCGACGGTGCTGCTGGCGATTCAAATGAGCTTCGCAATCTCATCCGAAACACCATTAGTGCAGAGATGGGCGTCGAGGTTGAGGAGATTGTGGCGGCCCCTGATTTGGCTGCTCTTGGCATGGACTCGCTCATGTCTCTCTCCATTCTTGGCATTCTCCGTGAGCAGACTGGTATGGATATATCCAATGACCTACTCGGCCACAACCCCTCTTTGAAGGATGTCGAAAAGGCTCTGGGCGTTCAAGATAAGCCCAAGAAGGCCCCTGCCCCAGCTGTGTCGACATCTAAACCCGCTAAGTCGACGACCGTCAGCAAGATCGCTGTTGTGTCTGACCCGTACCCACACCGTAAGGCAAAATCGGTTCTGCTTCAAGGTCGCGCTCGCACAGCGACCAAGCAGCTTTTCATGATCCCTGACGGTAGTGGGAGCGCCACTTCCTACACGGAAATCTCTGAGATTGGCCCTAACGTCGCTGTCTGGGGTTTATTTTCTCCCTTCATGACCACTCCTGAAGAATACAAGTGTGGTGTCTATGGCATGGCTACCAAGTTCATCGAAGAGATGAAGCGTCGTCAACCTGAAGGTCCCTATGCTGTGGCTGGATGGAGTGCAGGTGGTGTCATTGCCTACGAGATCGTGAACCAGCTCACCAAAGCTGATGAGAAGGTCGAACATCTAATCATTATTGATGCTCCTTGCCCCATCACCATCGAGCCTCTGCCCGCTGGTCTCCACGCTTGGTTTGCCTCAATCGGTCTCCTCGGCGAGGGCGATTCTCCAGAGGCTAAGAAAATCCCTGAGTGGCTACTTCCTCACTTTGCAGCATCGGTTACCGCATTGTCCAACTACACGGCTGAGCCTATAGCTAAGGAGAAGTGCCCCAAGGTCACTACCATCTGGTGTGAGGATGGTGTTTGCAAGGAGCCTACCGATCCCCGTCCCGACCCTTACCCGACTGGCCACGCTCTCTTCCTTCTTGACAACCGCACTGATTTCGGCCCCAACCGTTGGGATGAATACCTTGATGTCAGCAAGATGACTTTCCACCACATGCCAGGCAACCACTTCTCGATGATGCACGGTGGAATGGCCCGTCAATTGGGCGAGTTCATGCGTGATGGTATGCGGCGCTAAGCTCCAATTCGTCACCTATGAAGGAGCAGGATTGTGTGGAGCAGTTGGGAATCTGTATATTTGGTTGATACGAAGAGGCATGACTTAATACTTGGTTTGGCATTGTTAAGAACTCTGGGTTGGATAGGTGCTAATGAGTTAGCGCATTTATGGTACCGTTGACACAAGCATGTGTCCTGATTTCATTTTTATATAGATTCTAGGGACAGGAAACAATGACCTATGAGGCGGATGAACGGTAGATGTTATTAGTGGGTTGAAAGAGTTGTGGCTGGTTGATGTTAGACAATAGGAGTATTCTAGTGCAGAAACTTCGCAATATAATTCCATTGAATTGCTATTTTTGAACTATTCCAACCTGTTTTGAAACTTGACTTCATGACTTCCACTGGCCTTCCATCACAAACCCGGCCTTCGATACAAGGCACAAACAAAGAATACAAGCTAGTACATGCCACTATCTTTATGATTACAATGCACTGCACGATGAATTATTGGGCGTTCAATTCAATAATTCTGCGTGACATTCTGAGGTCGATGATCACTGGACTTGTTTGTGTCTTTGGTTTGGGCAAAATGGTGGCGACTGTCACCGCGCCATATCTCGAGCTTTCGCTATCCCTGTCCTTGACAATCTATGAACGCTCACATAACCAGTCAACCTCTCCGTCAGTGTATGAGATCATCAAACCCAGTTCTTCAAAGGAAACTATGAAATGATCCTATCACGGTTCAATTATAATCTCTATTATCTGATCAGTATGCAATGAAATTGCCCCAAGTTCTGAAGTCAGCAAAGCCGAAAGCTCCGACAAACAAACAACATCATGTCCAAACGAACCGGTGATTATTCACTCCTTGGTCAACCGACAAAAGGTGTCATATCAGCTAAATTGGCCATCCTCTCCGCTTGCCTCTTCACAGCCTCTCTTCAGCGCAGCCCAAAATGGTGATAACAACCAAATGACGGGTATTCGTTGGACTTTTCATCCCCGCTCGACAATCTTGAGCTGATCACCGAGGATTCCGAAGAGGATATGATTGTGGCCTCTCAAAAGTTTGTCCTCGGCGGTTCATGCCTGCGGGATAACCCGCTCTCAGTAAGCTGTTCATCACGCGTTATTCTTGGATCCACGAGGATGAGATGGTGAAACTCCCCGTTGGTGAAAAATGGGATGGAAATATGTAATAGGTACCGCACCACTCACACTGGGCATGGTTGGTATTACAGGTGCTTACATAGTACAACCGTGGACGAATACAATACTGTCATGTCCAGGACAATACTAAAACTGCTCCCATCGGGTCTGGCGACTCGACGGTCTGATCTCCATCTTCCTGTCTTCTGGGAGAAAATCCTAGACTTTGCGGTCAGGAAGAATTTCGGGCCAGAGAAATAAAACTGGACTCGGTTAGGTGATAATTCGGCGGCTATCGCGTTTCTCATAACGGCTCCGGAACGGCCCCCAAGGTGTGCACGACCCAAAGATTGCGCACAGAAAATTTGTATTACACCGTTGCTACACTACTACGTACCAGTATGGTGGCAGCTAAGTGGATGTAAGAAAAATCCATCCGCTTCTCCAGAAGTGAGCAGAACTGTAGTCTCATACCCGCTAAGTACTGACAAGACTCGCGACGAACTAAGGGAACTCATCGGAAATGAATTTTCAGTTGTGTACGATGTACATCAGGGAAGCTTACGCCCCACATAATGCAAGGATTAATTGTTCTATGCAACCACGCTGTGGCTTGCTCATAGCATCCGTTGAAGGCGTGCTGGAACCAAAATGCCTTCATTTTACACGCAAGTTAGATTGGATAATACACGATACTACTAGTTCATAGGCATATCTATGTAAGGCTTTAAGCACCATCGCGTTAAGCCTATCATAAGCCGGGAGTTCTCGTGGTACAATGCTGTTAAGCGTCTTCTTTCAGTTCTTGTTGTAGGAGGTAGCAACACGACTCACTCTCAAGACCTCGAAAACATTCAACAGCTCATCCTGGGTGCCCTCGGACAACCCACTCAGTTGCAGCCACTGCGCTCTCAGGGTTTAGAAATAAGACTTGTTCCACTTGGCTACCGATATTATCCCATGTATCGGTCAGCCAAAACTCGGGACATCATGTTCAGATCGAAACCGCCAAAGCAGTTCTGGAACAAAATTAGACACAATCCAGTACCGGCCGCAAACATTCGGGTTCATATTATTCGTACAAGATCCATAACAAATTGCGACACCCCACATCGGCGTTACCGATGGACATTGAAACCTCTTATAGAAAACACATAACGCCCCAATCGTTTTCTATCATGGGGTGATACATCCGCTACGATATTAATTCTAGGTATGGCAATCCTCATCTCGCCCAAGCTGGGCTCAGCTATCGCCTTATTACCTTCCTGGGACGAGGTGATACCGGTACGTGGATGACCCTACTTCCTTTTCCCTGTCAGCCCGTGTACCGAAAAGAGCGGGCAAAAGATGGAACCACCCGGTAGCATCCGAAGTTAGCAGCGAAAAAAAGTCGGTTTCTGTTCCCGTGTTTCATCGACAACACGCGTCTCGAGGAGACCGCCGGTACCCCCATTTCTTTTGGATAGAAGCCATCCTAGCGTCTGTCCCTGTGGGTACAAAAATTTCCTCCATCATGCCGTAGGTACTCATAGGGACAAGCCCTGGAGCAGACCTATGGAAAACACGAGGAATTGATCCGGTTCAACTCACCTCCAAAGAACGATTTCTCCTCCACCTCGTCATATGGCGAAGTTTAGCAAAGCCGACGGCCTCGCTAATATCGATTTGGGATGAACTGCTCGTATGGAGTCTTGGGACAATGCAGGAGAGTATGAACAGTAATTGACATACATACAGTACCGTATATCATCGAAACATACTAGAAAGGCCGCAACTTGGTCCAACAGGTATTCGTCTACCCAGGGGGTACCCGTAGGCCATGGACTTAGTGTAAAAATGTTTCTCGTGAAAGATATTCAAAAGCTTTACGAGAATATTTCGAGACTGGGTAAAAATAGGCGTCTCGCGTGACTCCTCGAGAAAGCTTCAAAAAAATTTGGTGCATCACCTGGATTACATTGATTACTGTACAGTCCAAGTGCCCCTCCATCAGTATAGGTGAGGAGCCCAAGAAGATCTGCCCGCTAGCCCTAGTTCTAAAAAGTCAACGCGAATGGTAAGGACAGTTTCCACCCATGACCCGGTTGGACTGGGCCCCCTGGCTCCAATAATATTGTACGTTCCAACAATACCAACCCGACCTCGGATACTGAATTTTAAGTCACCGTTACGCATCTTGATGTGAGACACCTCAACGGTTAGGCTCTTGTACCCAAACGCATAGACCCCCATATGAATAACCCCAGTGAACCAATAGACTCATGTGGTTAATTCCATTTTACTCACTGGGTTCATCGTGGTTATGCATGTGGAGATCTATGCGTCTGGGGGTAAGAAACACCAGTTGGCTCTCGAGGTATGCAGCAGGTAACGAGATACCTGCTGATAATCCCTTCAACAGCGGTGAAGGAGCCGCGAACTTTGCGGAGCATACAGTAATCTCAGCGCTGTGTAAAGCAATCTTGCTACCATTACACATCCTCCCATATCGCGAGTCGTTACGCTTTAGGAAGAAATGCTCTCTCAGAAAAGTTACGAATGAAGTGCGCGGAACATCCAGCTGGTGGTTGTCACTGGGAGAGGAATACTGCTACACAGTAGTATAGTAACCCCAGCCGGATCAACAGTTACCGAGCGGCTATCATAGCTGGGACAAAGGATGGTAAATGAAGTACCCAGCCAGCAACCCTTTTCAGACTGTATTCTTCCCCTTGCCTAGTCTCTGAGCGCCAATTGTAAAGGCAGTGCCGTGCCGTTCCCGTACGTACTAAGATAGGGGGTTGCGGAGGGAGTTGTGGGGGTACCGCTTGCACAGTTAGTATCATAGGTATTTAGGAATCGAGTATTACCTGCGGCAGTTTTCCTCGGAACCACGTTCCCTTCGTACACGACGGAGCACGGGCTCCTGTCACGAATTAGAACTACTGTACGTTGTTTTTAGGCTTTTGATGTGTTGGAATCTGAATCTCGTCGGCACGTGCCCACGGCGCCTCTCCCGGCCGTTAGCGCTTGATGCGATGTTGTAACAAGGGAAGATACCCAGACTACGGTGAATAATGTCAGCAGGACCAGCACCTACAGTAATCAACACAAGAGAATTTCTCCCCGCGTTGGGTCTCATACATGCCCTGCTGTGTCAAGACTGAGCCTAGCAGATCGATGCCAGAAAGTCATGAGCAATGTTGAAGGCAGGCGCGGCTGCGAATTTATAGGAGCTGGGGTTTAACGTCTCCACACGCGCCTAGATTCCGCATCTTGAGCATCAATGCACCGGTTTTCTGTCAAAGATCAGCTGTGAATTACTCAGCATTTGCACTGGAACATAACTGCTTGTAACCCAGTTGTATCGCTCGATGGAGCAAGACCAGACCCCAGTATGAACCGCCCACTTAATGGACCAGCCTTTTACACTTATCGCGAGGGTGTCTTGTCTTACAAACACCAAGCACTAGCATCTAAAATAGATCCACTACCAGCGTTGAGGTGGAGATCACCCCACGCATTCGTATCACGTATCGTGCTTCATGGTAAATACTTGCAGATGCGTGTTCTCACCGGCACTTTGGTTACAATACTTCAGTCGTGATATCTGCACAATGCTGCAAAGCTTATCTCTCTTTGGAAGCCATGCTCAACAATATGCTAGCATTTTGTACGAAGTAGGCAAAAGATGAACTCACCAAAGCGCCATACCACCAGCTTGGGTAGCAATTTCTCTGCAGTGTGAAATCTTGGAATTGCCAGAGCGGCTCTAGCCAAATCGGAGAGGTCAATGAGGTTCAGCTGAAGTCGCCCCGTCGACCTTTCCAGATAAGACCATTACAGCACATCGAAATCAGTAGAATATGCACACACGCAGAACGTAGATAGCTGCGTCGTGTAACCAGGAAGCAGAGTTCAATGTTCGATTCTCCACTGAAGCATAACGCACACGCATACGGTAGCCGTTCTATTTACCTTCGCTACCCCCTAGCGTTGGGCTGAAATAGGTGCTGACCTTGACCAGTGGTCACTCACCTAGCAATTGGCAAGTAAACGGACACAAAATTTAGTGCGAACCTACATCGAATAATTTCGCTTACCAGCAGCGAAAAGCCTTGGCTTTTACTTCATACCATGGCAGGCCTAGATCAGAAGCTTCTATCTAGTAAACGCTGCACAATTCGCAATCTTCTTCCTACAACATCTCATACTCTCACCAACAGGATACCGAAGTTCCGTTCCATTCATTGTATCCATTCCAAATTTACATACCCATCAAACCCCCGGAGTCTATGAACGTACATAGTACATCACGATCGTCCAAGGGCCAGGCTGGGTTGATTCCTAGCCACCTGGCGAATATCGGCAGTGGATTGACGAAATGAAGACTTAACAAAAGTGAAAGGTGGTGCAGCTGAAACGGAAGGATCGGGTCCCTGTGGATTCCAGAACAAGACGATGCATACCTGAGTGTGAGCTCCAAGTAGCCAGAACGGGACAAGGAATATGAGTTCGAGATTGGACGATAAGATACTGGTACGTGACGATATCATAGCTTGTGATAGTGTAGACTCACACCAACCCATCGCTAGTCCGGCTTGTTTCACTTGCTGAGCTGTCGTGGCGCAATACCCTACTTGCAGGGACGGCACAGTGGCCCGACAAAAATAGCGAACAAATGAGGTTTTCGAGATGTCCAGTTCCAAGCCTTAAGCTCGGGCATTTTGGTGAGAAACCCCCCTTTGCTCGTTATTTTTGTTATGTTCAGCTTGGTAAATAGGGCGTATGCACTGGCATTGGCGGACGATTATCCCTTGCTGTGTAGTTGTTCAAAGATGAAGTTCGCTCAGGTGACTAGGAGGTACCACAGTCCAGTAAGGTGGTGACCGGTAAGTGGGCATGAGTCATTACCATTGGCATAGGTGCTGTACTCCTTGTCATTACTCAAATGTTGCGATAACCACAGTGCACCCCAGTGAGACGACACACCAACTGAGACATCCAGTATTGCCATACCGGTAGGATTCAATACACAGCATGCCCTCTAAGACATCAAATTACCATTAATCGAAACACAGAAAACAAACTAACCCAGACGGTGAGGAGAACGATATTCTCATAATATGGGTGATGCTGACGCATCATCGGTTCGTCAATATCAGGAGCAGATTTAGCATCATTGAAGCTCCGTGCCCCGTTGGGTGTGTCGTCCCGCCAGGGTGTGCACCAGGTTGGATGATTACTGAGCATATCGAGAATGCTGCAAACCTGACCAGGGAGCGGATCCCAGCCTGTCACTTTCTGGGGGGTTACACAATGTACAGCAAATAAGCTGCGCAGATCTGCACTGCAGCACTGCAGTGGCTGTTATCTGCTGTAGCGAATTCTTTGCATTCAAAATTAGGTGATCGCTGGTACTTTACTTGGAATGAAAATGTCGTCAATGTGCGATATTTCAACCAGAAAGCACGAATACAGAAGAATAGTCGTGGGGGCATGAAAATAGACTCAAGCTTTTACCACAGCGGAGTATTACTGAACAAGTCAAGTGTGTCATTATCCCCTTGATGCGAACTTACAATACTGTGTAGAGTTCCACAGTACATGCTCATCGTCAAGCTGAGGTGATACGCCTAATGACATCCCCAGGCAGGAAAATATTTGAGCCGGACGGTCAGCCACAGTGCCGTATTGTATGGCTGACTGTCCCGCTCAGTTGTTTTTCTGTTTAAAGGCATACCTCCGTACGATACCGGTACCAAACAGCTCTTGAGTCCCGACATCCCAATCTTCTGCGTACATTGCCACAGTATATAGTACATGATTTTTGGGAGACCACTGCGAGTTCGCATCCAAGGGGATAAGAGCACCGCAGGCTCACTCAACCACTGTGTAAGTATCGAACATTGATCTACACAGTAACATTAACCCAGTCTTATCCTACTTACGCACCATTGACTAGGAATATCCTGCTTCCAGTGCATGCCGTTTCTAATACTATGTACAGAGCGGTTGTTTATCGCTCTATTTTGAACAGTTACACAGTCACTGCAAGCCAGTGACAACGAGAGAGAGCGACCAGAGTGCTGCAGTGGATTGGCCGAGCATGTCTCGATGAAGGCTCTTATCTTGGAGCTGGTACCCTACTGTCAGGGCCCAAGCTAGTATTCATAGTTGCGATCTGGGCTGGGAAGGTAGAACCCCCACACGATATTTGACCCCCCATACTTTTACTGTGCCACTGCGAAACGCTTCAATTCCCTGGGAGAATCATGAACGTGCACTATAGCGAATAGCATGCGCCGACCCTTTTCACGGGGTTGTTCATGGAGTTCTTTCTAGAGACTCGGTTAGGAAGCCCCCGGATCGTGTCCGAAACCCAGCCAAACATGGTGTTTAGCATAAGTGGGAAGAATGTCCGTAACTCGAACACATCTCCCGACAACACCCACGAATGTTGCTGTACATGCCACGTCGTAGTTAACGAGAGGAGTGTCGGTATAATTTACCAGTGTTTAGCATAATGCTTAGAGGTTGTTGACTGCGACAACGATGAACAACTATCTATGGAGCCATACCATGCACCGGATTTCTACTAAATCAGAATGTCAAAATCAAGGGGTCTTGACTATCGTAAACTCCCACGTACTCAAAATAATTGGTGCAGTCTTTGGTGAGTGCATGCCTATAATAGTCAAGGGGACACGCACGGTGTGGTATCATAGATGCGTCAACCACTTCACCTTTGGCCAAGGATGATTCTCATGGATCTCGTAAAGGCACAATAGCGGAATCTTGCCACTCGACACAAACTGCATCAAACCCAAGATAAGTGGGTATATTCAAGTAACCAATCCTCGTCCTAGATTTAATCCATTCCTTGTTTTCTCCTATCGGAATTTTCATTTCTCTCTCTTTGGGGGTTGGGGAGATGGGGCGGCGAAATGTCGGCAGCAGGGTAACTTCCTGGTAATTACGGTGGGTTAGATGATACATTTCATGTAATGTGCACAATCAGTCTACTACTCATCTCGTTCATGTGGGTGAAGTTCGATTGGAGATGAGTACATAACAATCATGCTCCTAAGGATTATAAGAAGTTAAACGATGATTTCGTAATGAATGTTTTACATTCGTGATTTCTGTAATTGTTTCATTTAATACCTACTAGCACGAAGTAGTAGATGGGTTCGAAAACATGTACTAGCGTTTTGGCTTTCTAGCCGAGCTTTGTGGATTTTCGCTCTTTATTTAATTAAAAAAATTATCGGAATCATTCGCAGGTAAGATAAGTTATGAGGATACCAGGAGACGATTTCGATGCCCTAGCATAGATAATTTGTGGTTTGCGAACAGAAGTCCCAGCATGACACACAATACCACTAGTAAGATAACTTTTGCTAAAGTCCACTAACTCATTAATGCCAGGGATCTTGCCACAGATATGTTTCGTACCTTCGTAGCTCAGTGTTTCGTTCATTTCTTTTTATGTTTTCCGTAGTGATCTCGCGACTACTGCTATGTACAGTAGCTACAACCAGGGTGGGTATCTTTGTCGCTGGGCAATTCTCGGAGCAAGCTGCCCATGTACACCACTGCAAGACCTGCTATGGCACGTGCATGCATGTCGTGTCACTCACCTGGCTCGGCCAGCTTTTCCATGCACTCCGTCTAGTATTAATTGGGTCGCTGAGTGGCCGTTGCGTGTTAGGGTCGGTATGGCTCGCAACGAGCAGTTACGGGACCCGACTACTGTTGCAGAGATCTTGCGAGCTTCTGCAGTTGCGAGGATACCGGATTGTCGACAAGTGATCCCGTATGGATCTTGCTCGCAACTCATGCTACGGTGCGGTTTCCTCTTTGTAAAGCACACTGCAAGACCGGAACACTCATCTAGGACAACTTGTCGCACCACCAATGCGTTGCCAGTGTTTTGAATTCGAAAACAAATTGAATTCAATTGCCTGCACTGCAATGCACGCATATTCTGTGCCTTCAAACAACTGAAGTGTCTTACAATGCTCATAGAAAATAGATGAAGGATCTCAGTTGTGGGTTATTGTATGCATTGGTATGACTATGGGGTTTTTCCATGCGAAGTGACATGATAACATGCCAGAACACCACAAGTTGTGTTTGTAGCAGCTTGATACTGACTGCGATAGTGACAAATTTTGCCAGTTGTCTACCATCTCACAGGCTAAACCGTTTGCCTCACGGTAGGTGCTAAGGAGTATTTGTAATAGGGAACAAGTGATAACGCCCCGCAACTTAGAGCGTGGTTTTCAGCACAACTCAATTTTAGTAGTGCAAGTCGAGTTGCAGGAATCGCAAGATCAAGTTGCGCAGTTTGATGTTGAGAACCAAATGAAAAAAATAGTAGTTGCGCAGCTTAGTTGCGCAACTCGATTTCTGGTGATGCAACTGCAATTGCGGTCCCGATCTCCATACCCTGAACGCATTTCATCCCCCACGTTTTCATCAACCCATCTTGCTATGGAGTGTCAAAACCCTCTCGGCAGTTTTGCTCGCCTGATGTACCCAGCCTCAGTCAACGTCTCTGCAATATGGCCAGCCCACCTACTGGAAAAACGTGTACCCTGGTTGACGTTGTCTATCTACATGTCTCGTTTTGCTTTCTTTGTATCTGTGTGCGCAGGTAGCGCGTCAAATTATGCCATCCTGTACTTTCGCAACCCTTCCACCTACAGCGTTCATTTGCGTCTTCTGTGTCCATTGCATTTTCCAACAACATCTGGTCCTTGCTTGCTCCATGCCTTGCTTCTCTGTCTGATCTGGTCGGCTTGTTTCTAGTTTGGAAGTCGATCCCAGAAAACTAATGCCCCAACTTTATTTACTTGGTTCCCCCAGAGTTCCGTCCCCCGTCCCCGTCACTTGAGGATGTTTCGTACTTCTGTCATTACCCTCATAACCTTGTACATGATTGAGCGGCTGAACTTCTTTGGATTTAACCTCGACTAAGCGTCTTCCTATAGATTGACACATGTTGTTCCTGGGTCTTCGTAATCGTCAAACTGGCTAATCCCGTCCTGTTATTCCTTTCCAATGCCCATTTTATGCACCCGGGGCAGCAAGCCGCCTCCGCATGTTGAAACTTTAACCCAGACATACATACTTCCTGTTATGACCACTTCTGCGTCGATTTTTACCTTTTCAGATATATGACCCCGATCGTTCACCGGCGTGCCAACGGATCGCATTAGATCCTCTTTCCCTTACGCCTTGTTCACGTCCTCTGTGCCCGTGCCATCATCACCATGACCTCCTCGACGAAAGCACGTCAGCCACGACTGAGAGCATCTTGTGATGGATGTTTTGTAGCTAAGGTCAAATGCTCGAAAGCCCGGCCCATATGTTCTCGTTGTTTAGCTTGTGGCACAGAATGTCGCTACTCGCCGTCTAGCCGGGCTGGGAAACCCAAGTCGGATGGCAATGGGAATAATCATACAATCGCGAGTCGCGACTCCGCCGACACACACTCGCTGCAAGATGACAAAAACATTATTTTCAATCAACCACTCTCTCAGCCTCCTGATCATATATTCACAGGTTGGACGACACCGCCCACCAGTGTCGATGGGAATATGAGCAGAAATTCGTCAATATCGACGGGCCTTACCTTGCTTGGGGTTGATGAGCATCCCTTGGCCGACCCAGAGCCTCTCTCAGCACCACCGGATGTATTCAGCTCTGGAATGCCGTGGACGCCTCCGACTGATATGTCATGTGCCCCTTACGACATGTCCGTTTCCGCATCTCAAATTCCCGGGACTCACGTTCGATCTCAATCGCTCGACATGTCAATGGGCACCCATATGCCGTGGCCGGAACCCGGCGCACATGAATTGATGAACTACCAACATATCCACACACCTACAAGCATGACCTCAACATACTTTCCCAGCCCAACGACACCACCTTCAGGTGGTCGACCTGGACATACACGCCATAAGTCTTCACCATCAGTGACCATCAATGGGGGCTCATGTACGTGCTTCACTGTTTGCCTTCAGTCCTTGCAAGCTTTGCACAATGCGTCTTCCCCAGACATACCTCCGTTCGATCTTGTTTTATCACTCAATCGCAAAGCCGTCGAAGGATGCGCCGCCATGCTAGCCTGCCCTAAGTGTATGAGCCGGTCAGGCACCCATACGGCTGCCATGCTGCTTGCTACTGTGATGGGGAAGATCACGTCCTTCTACAAAAATGCAACCCACATACATTTTGAAAACGGAGCGTTCGCTTTAAATCAGAGCAGTCCTACTACCAACCTGGGCGTCAGCTTCGGAATTTATCAGTTAAACAGCGAGGACGGGAGATGGTTGGAGCTCGAAATTTTAGCTCGGGAGCTTAGGAAGCTAGAGGAGCTGTATGCAAGACTTCGTGAGGTGTTTCCGGAGCTCTCCGATGATGCCGAGGTTAGTAAAGCTATGATTGGCTACCTGGGCAGCAACCTCGTTTCTACTCTAGAAGTGGTCGGTCATCGAAAGGTCGACACGGTGTTTGCATGACGTGACCCCAGCAAGCGAATTACGGAGTACATTCAAAACATGATCTCGGAATTTCTCGACGTACAAATCACCAGACTATTCATATCAACTTGGGATTGCGACTGGTTAGCGTTCTTACCATGATTGATACAGCGGGATTCACGTTTACATTTTGGACCTGGAAAATGGTCTTGATATACCAACAGCGGAGAAAAGAGGATTTAATGGCTGTAGATGGCAGCGGAATACGAGTCGTTCGTTTCGCTGTTGTGGAATTATTTTTCCAGTGGATCGGGAAAAATCTCTTTGGGGGCTGGGTTTCAGGGCAAATATAAAAATAACAAGATGGATCAGGACAAAAGGGAAAATCGTGCTTCGTGACCGAGCGAGAGTAGTCGCATGTCGTCATGTGTTCGAGTTATTTCACTACATGTATTAACAACCCCATGATAGACAACTCGCAATTGTATGGTGATTTTGAGTTGAAAATTTCCGAGAGAATTCGTTTCACAAGACATCTTGCAGTTACAATGAAGTCAAAAAGTTTCTATCAATTTGATGAAATTTGAATTACCATTTTATACTCATGCGGCCATCGTGACGTTGATTTTGTACAGTCTTCTCACCGCTGCCCTAGAAATCGTTTGTCGTGTTTCCTGTAAATACTGGATTGCATATGTGAGATTGTTTATCGCTAACTAGCTCACATCGTCATGACTTTTGAGACCCACATATTTGACGTGCTAGGATATCCGATTTAGCAGGTTAATTATGCCCGCTGTTTACCAAAGGACCAAAAGCGATGAACTCATCATATGCATCCACTCTATCTGGGACTGACGATCGGGCCCAAGACGGGTACATTCACAAACCGTGTCTTGATAAAAGTCATATGTGAGTACCAACACGTCCGAAGATGAAGGATCACTTTAGTTTCGTTCGGGAAGCTTGAATCGAAAGGCGAGGCAAAATCTAAGTGAAGAGCGAAGGATGGCAGGAACGAAAGTAAAATTTTCACGCAAGGACAGACTTGACCATGTCCGTGGTCTGCTTATGATACAGACAGTGATTTGATGAGCGGCTACAACAGCGCGACTAATCTGACAATCGTGTTACCGACGGTAGATTGGCTGGTCACTATAGTAGTTTCGGTCTTTTTTCCCGTTGTCATTATCCCCAGATGTCACGTTTTCGGCTACCTCTTCCGGCATCAGTGAGACATTCATCTTTGTGGACCGTGGCTGGTTATATTGCATTGTTAGATTCGCATGATGAGGCTATCGTCAGACATTGAAGCGCATAGAAATGAACCAGGCGTTACTCCGTTTACTGTACCCTATAAAATCCCATGTAGCGGAACACTGTGCGCCCCTGATGAATATGATTTGGAATAACATGTCGATGCGAATGCGACACTGCACTATTTTGCAAAGCATGGCATTGCATATACATGGCATGGCTTGGAGCTCGAGGGCCCACAGATAATTCGATTCTCCCTCTTTTCCGGTGTTGGTACAATTCTGCTTGTCGAGCGATTCATGGGATTGGGGGGGGTGAGTATTGGGAACGCCTAACTGATCTCTCCACGCAAAACGTATGTTAAGAAGCGGCTCGACGGACCAAATATTTTGGGAGGGGGAATTCGTGTTGTCTTCGGACGTTATCCTTGCCATACGCAAATGAACTAGCAAGATTACTTGCATGCGTTGACTACATATGCGTGTACTGTGTATCGTGGATCTAAACGTTATGGCTACGCTCCTCAACAAGGAATATTGGAGTTCGATCCGGTGTTACCACTGCCTTGGGACCAACCAAAATGAAGAAACTGCTGAGCTTTCGCCACTTTCATACACAGTGCTCCGGTAAAAGCCATCTTCACGCACGGTACTCATCCTTTCCATCCATGCTCTTGTTTGAATTACATGCTTTCTGCCCGAAACGGCCAAGGCGTAAGCAGATAGGCGGATTTCTCAGAGACGGGTTGTTTACTCCAAAACTCAGTATTGGTAACCTCCTCGGCTCCCAGCAGCCTATCGATGACGACCAGCACGCGTATGGGTGGTAGCACGATATCGTCAATAACACGCATTCCACTTCGTCACCCATAACTTAACATTAACATACGATGCAGCCATCTTCATAGAGTATATTACATGGCTACGTGACATACCAGTTTTGATCTACAGTATGTAGCTTGTATTGACAGCATGATATGCCATTGAATCAAATATTGGACGAAGACGTAGCATTTGATCTCATCCGGAAAGATCCTTCCGAACCCGAGTATCACGTTTGTCATTGCTTTGTTTGTATCCTGACTTTTTGAATGATGACAATAATGTCAGCCGTCATGCCACTGTCAATACGACCAGAACACATATAAGCAAAAGCTTGTCCTGCGTAGATATTTGATGGTATGCAACTGCTCTTAACCTCGGATTTTATTCTCTGCCTATCATTCACAAGTCGGTTATTTTCAAACGTACTGTGTACATAGTGCTGATAGTATGTAGTGCAGCCGGTGGGCGATAGGCGCAGCTCCTGTACATGCATGAGTGGGTGGGTAACTGTTGAGGCAGTTGACGATCAATCTGCCTAGTTATCTGCAGAGTTGTTAGGCTAGGGTAGATCACAAAACCTGCCTTCCATGAGTTTCTCTTGTGATTTCTGTGAAGGGGCGTCATATCAAGTGCCAGACAATAGGAAATGCAGCCACAGAAGAATACAGCAAGTCCAGAAGATGCAACGGGAAACCGGAAACAGTTTAACTCGCCTGTTCGTATTACGAATCGAAGAACAAGTACAAGACTCGTTCGGTAGATATGCAAGCGAGTTGCCCCTCCACTCCTGTAATGCCAGCAAAGTTAGCCACTGGCTAGCCCGTTCACCAACCTTCAAGAACAGCCGCAGATCAAACCCGTCAAACTTGCACAGAGGTAACTTCAAATCGTGTGGCATTGGTTACAGAATTATCGGGAAGAAAGCCTTGATAGCCAAAGAAGACGGCGTACGACATTTCATCTCCAGTATCACGCCACATCACACACCCAATCTTTACTGTAGGCAGCTGCAAGGAAATGGATACCTGTGCTGCACGTCAAATGCGCGCCAGAAATGATACTTCTGGGGTCTACTGTGATCGCAGGCCTGGAAAGTTGTGAAAGTTGCACCTCAGTTAACTTAGGTATCGCCCAAACTAGCGTAGGTCGCGCATCTGGAGTGGAAGCCAATCAGTGTTAGCGTTGGCCGCCCACATGGAGCCCCACAATACCTGGCAGGTGCAAGCGAATCTGGGTTAGATAACAGCAATTGCGATCGAGTCTACAGTACAGACTGGCGAGTCCGTGGGGGACATTTGACTCAGACATCGGACATTGGCTCCTGCCATAGTGTATCAACGTTCGGCACATTCCGGTGCTTCCGTATGTCCGAAAGAAGATACCCATTACAAGCCCTAAGCGCACCGAAAGCACCTTTAGATGCGTCATGAGGAACAATTTGAGCAGAAAGGTGCTTTTGATGCCCAACAAAAGACTTTGGTTTCCTTCCAGACCCACGGAAACTTTGCCACATATTTCAAACAAGTGCATTTCGATATGGCATCGACAAAGCGTCTTTAAACAGACAACGCGGGTAAAGGCGACTCATTATTTCAAACTGTGGTAGATACTATGCATCTGTTGCAAAGTATGCCAAGTTTCTTCTCTAAAGAATACAGTGTAACCGAAGCTTTGTGCGACAACAATGGTTGTCAAGCTGGTGCTGTTGCTGCTACACAGTATGTTTTCAATACTTGGAACAGTTCAATTCAATCTTCATACGTGTGGCTTTCGCTCCTCTGTTCAAAGCCTGTGATAGACTGGCTCGTCGCTGGGAAGGGGTCCACGAGCAGTATTGGCATTAACCAATCAATCAATCGGTGACCATTAGTTTGGATTGGTTTGCGGAAAAGTCAGTTTTGGGTTGGTTGTTTACTATGGGTGGTTGCAGATTAAGATACCCTGGTCAGGTAAAGGCGCTAGCAAGGGAAGGAGCGCTAGGGCGAGGGTACAGAGGTACTTTTGCACGCACCAATTAAATTCTCTAAAAAAAAAGCCAGAGTGGTAGACAGAAGCCGGAGCACATGAAAAAACCTAGAGCAATTTGTATCAACACTATCTAGTATAGTTACACTGTACAAGTCTATCCTATTATTTTATGTGCATGCCATTAGCATCAATTACTGTGTCACAACAGACGAATTTATTTCCTACTTTCTTGCTCACAATCAGCAACTTCAAAAGCAATCTGGTGGTAATGCCAAGGACGGCACGGCTTCTTCGGCCGCTTCTGCTCTCCCGCTTAAATTTCTCTTACTCGAATTTCAATTGGTTGTAAAATCCCCCACATGACTTGCCGACCGACGGCAAGGCCCCCTGTCGCGACTTCATGCAAGCTTTTTACTTATGTCTGACCATAGTACATTATCTGCGGATTCGGTTTACAGTTTACTGAGTAGCGAGCGGTAGCACGTGACCTTCTTGGTGGCTGGTCCGACTGTCTACTTCCTGATACGTACTAGCTTATCCCACTTCTGGCTTAGCGCACGGTTTATAGATAAAACCAAAAGTGTGACTTTTGGGACCCACCTGCGCATATCGATATGCATGTAGAAAATGTCTTGCAGCAATGCATGGTCATTCGAAATACTTGTCAATTGCTGAGAAACATGGTTGTTACAAAGTTGCGGTACAAGTAGTATTCAATATCCGATATCTGAGTCAAAGTTCCCTGCGGACTTGCCAGTCTGTGGACTCGGTCACTATTTTGTAGTAGACCCCATAAGTAACGGGATTATAACCTCGACCTTGTCACATATTTACCGCAGTGAGCGCGTCGCTTTCTGTGCTGTGCTTTTACAAGTAGGGGAGCGCAATGGAGTAGATTGTCAGGGTACTACTGGTGGTCGCTGGTACCTCTCTCCTCTGCAGACTCGAGGGTTCAGGGTCATGTCAATGTCCCGTATGCTATGCTATGAGAAAGTTCGATGTGCATCAACTCCCGTCCGCTTAATTTCGGATTGTAATGTTACCGGTATGGTGGATATCGGTCATGTGTAGTGGGAATGGTGCATTTAAAGAACCGGGGGCCGTGATACCGGTGGAAGATGGATGGTCTGTGCAAAAGGCGTTCAGGCTGGCGGGTCCAACGAATGGTTAAGCGGGACCTCTCGTAAGTTGGCTCGGGTTACCTATGGGTTGCCGTAGGTAATTACCCATGCGGCAGACCTTCAACACCACTTGTAGAGGAAATTGAAGGTCTTCTACATAGCAGCATGAGTAATGATCTAAGGTTGCCCATAGTTAATCCAAACTCACTTGCGGGGATCCCCCTTAAACCCACATTGGCCTGGCTGGCAATAAAAATATGGTGCCGGATGTTAGTAAAGTCACGTGCAAGGCAACACATTACATCGGAGCGTCCCGCTAATGGCCATTTGTATGGATAGGTAGTTATGATACCGGCACTCAAGAGTACCCTACTCCGGAGCAACCATTACTGTGTAGTTCAATAGCGATATCGTCGACTTGACTATGTACGGATTCGAGCAATGGTCCGGAGTGTCTATGCGGTAGGCGCCGGTATTTGTTGGAAGCATTAGGAGCGCTATGAATCTCGTTATTCTGCCATTCCACACCGCTATCGTGCAGATGCACATGAAATACTCTGTATTTCGGACCTGATTCTAGACAGATCTTGGCTCTTTATTGCGCCACGCTTCTTTCGATATTTAAGCTTAGGGTTAGCAACTGAACAGAGCGCTCTGATAGCCTCAACATACTGAACACTAATCACTACTCCTGATCCCGCATACGGCGTCAAAAGTGCTAGTATAGTAACCCAACGTCCAGATGTGAAATTCTGGATGGCTCGAAAACAAAAATCACGGCTGAGCGCCAAGTATCCTACCAATCAGCGCGGAAGCCAGGGCGTGGGGTTAGCAGATTGCGTGCAGATTGATACTGTTTTTCTTTTCTTTTATAATTTCCAATTCTTCGCATCTGCGGAGCAACTTATCTCAGTTTCTCATACCTCCTCTCCATGAGACCGTGGCTTGAGCCAGCCAGCTACCAGTATCATATCTTGGGGATTCCGCAAGTCCATCTGAAAAATGTATCATTAAGTACGTTCGGAAAGGATAGAAAATCATGTGCTGACTGGGAAGTAGTTGATCGTGGAGAGCAGGAGGCATTGAGCCGGAGATATCGTACCTCGAGTGGACTCTGACATGTTGAACGGCAGGAATGATGACATTAGGTAACATAACATTCTTTGCCGTAGAAATAGCGGGGCTGTTCAGTACCAGACGGACTTTCGGAACAACGGAGGTTCAGCAGGTAGAGTAACTCAAGTCACCAGTAATATCTTTTCGACGGTCATCAAGTCCCCAAATTAGTATTGTAAAAGGGATATCAGTATTATGTACGAAACTGCGGACACTCTTTCGGAAAGACGGATGCGCGGCGGTTTGAGATCACGGGACAGACAAGGCCATCGGCAATTGTTTATCCCGACGCGGAAAGGAGTAAAATTTCGCCTTACTGGTCCGGATACAGCAACAAGTCCGACAGTCTGATGAACCACACCTTGGATTTTCGAAAATTGATACTCGAACAAACAGTTTATCCTTCGGTCTGACGTTCCTCGTCCCTCGAGAGACTCAATATGTGACGCCCCAGGTGTCGAAACCAACAAACGCCTTTTGGGCTACCAAAAAAAAAGTCGAAGGCCCCGGGTCCCGCCACTAGTCAAGCTGTTATTTCTCGGCCAGGCTTGGGTATATGTCACCCTACGGCATATTCCCCCTGGTTGTAACAAGATTAAAATGCTCTAAGCGGCATCCCCTGTCAGGGCGCGAACCGCAGCAATGGGTACTGGGTTTGGACCTTAACGAACATTGTGCGGTGTTGGGATTGTATCACAACTATGAGGATTAGACAGGGAGCGCTGGAGCAGTGCGGGTCCCGTTACGGGACCCCCGTGACCGTGTGTTTCCCTTCTCGGCGCTTACGCACCTCCGAGCTCCGTTGTGCAATTTTGAGGTACTGGCTTCGACTTCGAGAGTGTTCTTCTCGTGGTTGTCTTCGCAGTCTTGTGTCTCTCACCCAAATTGCAGTAAACTAGTGATAATCATGCAGGTTGCTCGATCGCAAGTCAGGTGACTCCATGGGGGCGAGATCCACACAACGTTCAAAGGTTGCGCTTGATGTTGTTAGGTGTGCAGTCAGGCCCATGTGGCGGAGCCGCTGTTGGCTGACTTCCGAGTACCAAAACTTCAAACTCGCAGTCGGACGACCCTTGCCGCCTATTGACGAGTCGCTTATGGTAACTACCAGTGTTCTGCCGGTAATTGCTATACTGGCCCCTTGCCAGCTAGGGTGTCGTACCTCCGGATCTCCATATTTGTCTTGCGGGTAAGCCTCGCGACCAGGCGCCCGAGGACGCAATGTCGGAGACCCGAAGGTAAGGAAACAATCCTTCCGGAATGATTTTCTATATTGTAAAACTGTAACGGTATCTTCCCAAATCTCCGGGTACTATCAACCTATAGTACCGCGTCCCCGCTTGCATAGTGGTGCGTCCCCAAGCACTGCCGGCAAGAATTCCGGTATGAAAGGGCTCTCCGTGCTCTCCGTGCCATTCGTGCCAGGAAGCGCATTTCCGGACACCTGAAGGCATGATGGGACCGGCAAACTTTCCCGCGCCAACGTGTGGCCAATACCGGTGCGGCAAAAGCGAGAGCCAGTGCGGCGCCGCGTGTATGATAGTGTGGTAGCAACCAGAACCTCAGCCCTGTACACAGTAGTGAGAGCCGGACTTTGTTGGGGTAAAATCGCCCTGCTGAAGCTTGTATTAGCGTCTTGTCACCCCTCACTGATGGACGTGTCACTTGCATGGTGCGGGGCTGGAGGGGCTCTATGAGATTGATGTGCAATAGGTAAGATAGGCGGCAGGCGGCGAGGTTCGATAAAATGGTGTCAAGGATTTGAAGATGCTGGTCTAAGATCTTTATTTGGGAGGGAAGATGGCGACGGAATTTGGCATTGAACTAGCTTCATTATCTCTCTATTTCAATGGATTGCTTGACCATTCACTTTGGTTGCCTTTCGCGGGATATTAAGCGAGAAATTGAACGTACAAGCTGATTCAGTGAAGTCCGCCCCCGACCTTGGAATGGACCGTTGAGATGATTCCAGTCCGTCCGAGCCCGGCTTCTCCCCCACCCACAGCCCGCGTCCACCGGAAGCTCTAGTACGCTATAAAATGTGGGAAGGTTTCGTAGTCAGGTTTCCAGTTTACTCTTGACCATACCCTCTTCCCTCATCATAAGTTGCTCTTCGTTATCACAGCGTAGCTTATCTTTCTCCAACTGTTTGCAGTAGTTAGCTTTTCTTCCATATCAAGTATAATTTGGTCTTGCCCCCCCTTTAATAATCCTCTATTCGCAAGTCTTTTACATCGTCCACCATGTCGGCACCCCAGAGCAACCAGACGAAGCCCCTGGCCGGTAAAGTGGCCCTGATCACAGGTGCTGGGCGTGGTATTGGTCGAGGTATCGCCATGGAACTTGGTGCTCGTGGTGCCGACATCGTCGTGAACTACGCCAAAAGTGCAGCGCCCGCTCAGAGCCTGTGTGACGAGTTGGCCAAGTTTGGCTCCAAGGGCTTCCCTGTACAAGCTGATGTGTCGAAGCCTGAGGAAGTAGCCGAACTTTTCAAGAAGGGCAAGGAGCACTTTGGCAAGATCGACATCGTCATGTCTAACTCGGGCATGGAGGTCTGGTGTGAGGAGACGGAAGTGAAGCCCGAGTTATTTGACCAGGTCTTCAACCTCAACTGCCGAGGTCAATTCTTCGTCGCTCAAAATGCACTCATCCACTGCGAGGAGGGCGGCCGGATTGTGTTGACCTCATCTATCGCCGCCCAGATGGCCGGCATTCCCAACCACGCTCTTTACGCCGGTTCTAAGGCAGCTGTCGAGGGTTTCGCTCGCTCTTTCGCCGTCGACTGTGGAAAGAAGAGGATGACGTGCAACGCTATCGCCCCTGGCGGCGTCCAAACCGATATGTTCGACGCAAACAGCTGGCACTACGTTCCCGGTGGACAGCCGGGCATGGAAATTGAAAAGATCAAGGTTGGCTTGGCAAGCATGTGCCCCCTCGGCCGTGTAGGCACCCCATCCGACATCGGCAAAGTTGTCTATTGCTTGGTTAGCGACGAGGGAGAATGGATCAATGGTAAGTCTTCACCGAATTACCGTACAAAATTGTGTCAATCCCTAGTGACATTTTATGCTGATATGGTATCATCAACTAGGTCAAGTCATCCGCTGCTCTGGAGGTGGCGTGTAAGCGTTCGTAAGCGTTCGACTAATACCCGCTACGAACACGAATATCAACAAAATACGACCAGAGAGGTTGAATCAGGACGGAGGGGTATTTGGCTTGGGACA
>JAOYMO020183731.1:0-32674 GCA_025802455.2 Iodosphaeria phyllophila | reverse complement strand
CCCCTCTTTCCCCCCTCCCGGCTAGTTCAAGTGAACACCAGCATAGAGGGGGTAACACGACCCGCCTTGCTATTAGTGAGTGCCTCCTTATCCATCCGTCCATCCATCCGTCAGCGAACGGGGATGCGATGCGAACCCACCAAGACGAATGGGCGGAGGATCGAGAATGGGGATGGCCGTGATACATATGTTGGCATCCTGCACACCGAAGCTCGCACGGTTGTGTTAAGTATGCGGCCAGGTCAATGAAGTTAGGAAGCTCTTAACACAATAATCTCAACTTGATGTACTGTGTTCTAGATGTCCGCTAGAAGTGAAAAGTGATCATCCAAAATTGCTAAGGCCGATACAGATATGACTTAGCAGGTAGGAACGAAGCCATATAGACTAGACTATGCCAATCCTTATCCCATCGTAATTGTCATCAGCCTCTTTGTTGGATTGAGATGGGTCATCATGCAATATCGCTCATGTCGTGTTGCCCTTTCTCACCCTACGTACATCCAGGTCTATAAAACTGATGAGTCAAGTCAAAATCTGCATAAGCTTGGATATCGCGCAGCGATGCATCAATTTCACTCCCGTCATGGTAACTAGCGGTACCTGTTTGTACACGGATCCGCTGTTCTCTGCAATCCCTTCGCTTTGATCTCGGCACCATCAATATCGTTCCGTTGCGATCAAGTTTCACTCTGCCATGACCCTAAAGCTCACTTGGTGGGCGGGTTTGGGCATCGGATTACCCGCTCCAATAGATGAGACGCCGCCAACATTGGACCACGATGTCCTGGTTCACCGGATGGTGCCGCAACACAGGATCAAGGCGGAAGTGAAAGCTCAAGCTGATGACCATCACAGTCTTATGGACATTGTCATGTATCACTTCAAGCAATTCCCCAAGCCCATCGAAAATTCCATGACCGGCATCACCGACCTTGAATCAACAGCAAATCATTCCCTCCCTCTTCGTGCATCGACTTAGATTCATAGCATAACTAATAACTAAAAAATAGCCATGTCGAGTGATACAGCATACAACCCTATCTAACCTGTCGTCCAACCCATAATATTCATCTGATTGCGTGGTTAAACAATGTGTAGATTGTGAACCCCCCAGGATATCACCGGAGTCTCGTTGATGCCAGCAGGCATGATAGCGGCTCCATACTCATTTATCTTGAACCCGCGCTTGAATATCTGAAAGTCCTAAAACTATTTCCCTGAGAAAAGGATTTTTAAAAATTATTGAATAAGAACGTAATCACACTGGTTTGACCACACGTGTGGTTCACAATCCGGTCGCTGGATTCTGAACGCCCACATCTCCTTCATAACCAGTAGGCTGGATCAAAGATTCATGAAGTCTCGTTCTCCTTTCGCCCGCTTCGTGTTCTTCCTAGACCTTTCTTCTATACCTATGGTAGCGCCCTGGGTAAGCCTCCCCATGGTTCATGCCTGCTTCCGTCACGTCCCCTGCCATTCCATTGACATGTGGTCCGCTTGCTAACCAGTCCCCGCTTCTAACCCCCCGAATTTGATTTGGGAACGACAACGATGAGCCTCTCGTTTCGATATATTGCGGCTCACCTATCCCTGGGTGGTAGGGACCCACTTGCTGAGGGGGCGCGGGGTTGTTAGCGTAGAGCAGTGGATAGACTCCAGCTGGATGAGCAAGTCCGTCATCCTGACGTGGCGTTCCTCCCATCGACACCAAGCCACCGTGAGACTGTGCACTTCCTCTTTGAGATTGGGGACTCGGCAGATAGTTTACCATCATATCGGCGGGCGGCTCTGGCGGGGAACTTAGACCGATTGCTGAACGATTTAGGCGCCGGCGCTTTGGTGGGTTCTCGGTTAGCCCATCTTGTGGTTGGTGGGTGCCTTTTCGTACTGGTTCCGATGATGGAACCAGGTCCGGTTTCGAGCCCGGAACTTGTTGACCAGATTCGATATTGCCCGATTTTCTAGCTGATTCCAATGCCAATGCCAATGCCAATGCCTGGCCGAATAGGTTTCGACTCTCTTCATCCGATACTGTGCCTTCGATTTGTCCTAGATTTGGGTTCAATGCGCCCGGAATGGATTGCCCAGGTCCGGGATGACCCAAGTTGCCAGAGTTGCCAGCTTCCGCTACCATGTTCTGGCGATATGCTTCTAGCTCTTGATACGAGAGTGATCGTGCGGGTTGTGCTGAACTTGGGTTTGACGATACCGAAGTTGGCGGCATAGATCCGGGATAAGGCCAGTTGCCAGATGCCGCTTTCATCATCCGCTGAACCCTCCGGCGAAGGGCTTCTAGCTGCCGGGAATAGGATGCCAAGTCTAATCCTTGGCCCCCAGGTGGCATAGGTCTGGGGTGAGGCCGATTACCAGATGACACTTGCAATGTCCGGAGAGATGCATCTTGCCCCTGGACATTCGATACTCTTCCTGGGCTTGGGTTTAGTGATCGCAAAGGTGGCTGCATAGATCCGGGACGAGGCCAGCTGCCACCTGCCTCGCCCACTGCCGGGCCATCTTTTTCTACCATCGTATACAGTAGTGGTCCTGGGTTCCCTTCTCCCGTGCCTGAGTCCGCTTGTCTTGCATTTGGGTTAACTTGTCCTTCAGCTGATTTCGCTTGTCTTGTAGCTGCATTCGCTGGTTCTTTATCTGGGTTCGCTTGTCCTGTACCTGATACTTTACCTGGTTTGGCTGGTCTTCGTGGTCTTGTTCCCGCTGATTTCTTAGGTCCTGTGCCTGATTTCTTGGGTCCTGTACCTGATTTCGCTCGTCCTTTACCCATGTCTGCTCGTCCTGTATCTGGTTTCGCTTGTCCGGTACCTGGATCCACTTGCCCTTCACCTGGCTTACCTGGTTCCGGTTGTCCCGTACCTGGGCTCGCTTGTCCTGCAGCTAGGTTCCCTTCTCCTGTACCCGGGTCCCCAGATAGAAGCGTATACCGATGGGTTGGTTTGCTAGCCGGTTCTATTGGCCCACCCTTGAGCTGTGAGCTGTCTGCTTGCTTCGGTCTCGTGGCGGGTTCTGGTACGGCTTCTTGCCCAAGATCTGGCATCGGACCGCGCGTCGTCTTCGGCAACAAACGCAGCCTGTCTAGAATCCCCCGTTTAAAATTTTGGTGTACTTCTGGCGTGCAAGTCCTCGTCGGCTCGATTACATAGGGCTTGAATGCTTCACCTCCACGCGTTTTACTCCTATCCACCATTCTCCACGTTCTTTTGGCCTGGAAGTTCTCAATTCTCTTTATTATATCTTGTATTTCAGAAAGCGCCAGATCATACACCGGCAGATAGCCATACACCGAGTCATAGGGTATTACGGGAGCTTCTTGAGGCTCAGCCAGCCCCTCCAACCTGTACCGTGCCAGTAACTGGTCGTATTGCGGATTATCCAGTTGGATCATTTCTGATACATCATGCCAATCATCGGGTCCCATCCAGTTGATCAGATCGTAGACGGGGAATGGGGTGCCCCAGAATGACTCTCGTAGCTCGATGGAGCCTGTGTCGAGGACATTCTTGTCGCGTCTTGGGTCAGTATCTACGCCTCGCGATTCCTTTTGCTGATGAAGCCTGTAAAGTTCCCAAGTCTCCCTGTAGTACGCCGCCATGAATTCGTTCTTAGCCATATCCAGGGTATCTTTTAGAAGCGGAAGTCTAGTCCTGAATAATGTGTTTTGTTGTCCAGAGTTCGCCCACGACAAGGTGAAGTCACGATCCAGTTGATGGGCGAGGTTTCGGAAGCGCGAGTCGGCTCTCCCAGCATCAAGAGACGCAACAATCTTGCTCCAGTCCATTGGAAATCCGGCATGGTCGCCTGATTGCGAGTCTGCCCACGTGATCGTGTCTCTGGTGGTGGTCATCCAATCCGCCGTATCATACCTCTCGGTCGATCCGTCCTTCTCTCGTGGCCACTTGGGTGGTATCAGGACAATTTGCGCCTTTACGCGCTCTTCGACTTTGCTTATCTTTCTTTTCAGCACTTGGCCATTGTGTTCGCTCGTTTTGCCCTCCCACCACTTCCAAAACCCTTGGAAGAAATGCTCTGTTCCCTGGGTTTCCGTGTCGATCATGCGATGCGCTACATAGAAAGGAAACACCGTAGCCCAGGACGGGCCATCTGTAAAACCAGGGGAGTTATTCGCAGCAACGAATGTGACGGTGACAAGAAGCCACCACCATGGAAGCGGACGGGATTTTGTCGGTGTCATGTTCCTACCGTTCTTGATACCGGTAGGAATATCCAAGGCAAGAGAGATGGATCAATTGCGGATACCGGTTGGCGGCAGATTCGTGTCCAGAGAACAGATCGCGTCGATCCAGCTAGCTCTGGGACGGAAGATGATGGCAAGCGAAGGACGGAGCCTGCAGTTCAAGCCTGCGATTGATAGGAGCGACAGTCAAGTACGGCACACGACCTTTAGACACGCGAGCAGCAGAAAACCAGAAGTCTGTCCATATCATAGGCGGGTGCAAGCGAACATGGAAAGGCGAGAAATAGGGCTGTCAGCCGTCGAGAGTGAAATCCAGACAAGCAGGTAAAACCCCGTGAGATTCAAGGGCAAAGTCCTTGTTTGTGGATCGGCGATAACTGTGTACCGGTAAATCCCTCATCCTCCTGGCAATTCACGCGGTTTCAATGCAGCCTTGCTGCCAATTGTCTCGGAAGATATCGCCAGATGCCGTCCACGAGGAATGAGATACCGACGTGTCTGAAGTCAAGTAGGGTAAAAAGTGGACAGGTCTTCCCAAAGGGGCAGCTCGCCTGCCATGTCGTGACACGGAAATGCTCGGTTCTGTCTGCCGGTACCAAATGAGTGCGGAGGAGTGCGACGGCACAACCTCGCCACGGCAATTTGATGCCCAACGTCCTTGAAGCGATCGCTAGAGGATCCTACAAATGGATCATGTGTCAATCCTAGGTGGCCACGCAGGCCCTGTCTAGAATGTCTCTCTCCTTTTCGTGAGTGTACATTTACACGTCCTCGTCAGAGTCCGCTGTGGGCAACGGCGTCCACAAAGCTCAACAGCCATATCATGTCACTCTTATCGTTTCGCCATGGCATTCAATGCTTCAAATTCTCTTCGCGGCCATCTCACTTGCACTCACCTTCTCTTCTCTTCCCACACATCGATCGATTCACGAACACCGCGCGTCTCATAGGATAAGATAGATTTTGTGTCCGTCTGCCGACTAGCTAACCAGGTACTCCCTGTATTTCTCCCCCAAGAAGCCCATTCCCACCTTCCCGAGCCCGAGCTCTCACCCCGCCCGCCCCCAGCCCTGCAGTCTATCAAGTAGTGAACCAGCGGACCACCAGCCGATGATAAAAAGGAAGAGTGCCTGAATTGGGCCCTTTTCTCTCCATCCATCCCTGCTCCCATATTCCTCTCAACATCTACCCTCTCTCGTGTTCTCCCCTACCTTGCTCTCTGACCCCAGACAGAGAAACAGTGGCATGAGGTGCGAGGCGAAGTGTAAGCCATACCCAGCCGTCTGCGTAAGAAAGGAAAAGGATAAAAATACAAGGTCCCAGAAGCGACCTATTCCAGCGCGCACATGCACGCGAACAAAGAAAAGAGCGCCGAAAATAAGAATAAGGGGAAAAAACGCCATGCTCCAGATGCTGCCCTGTGCCCCAATATAGATGTGTTCTCCCCGATAGACACCGTAGTCAATGACAGCAAGCCCGGATCTCTGGTTAGGAATGGAAAGGTAGGCAGATAGGATAGAAAATAGGTAAGTTAGGTTGGAATCTATTGCACACAGGATTAAGGTTGTAGCGTGTGCGTGTATGTATGCGCTTATGTTTGCGTGCGTATGTGTGAGGTAGTATCTTTTCGGTTCTTGTGAGGCGCGCGTGTAAGTTTGTTGGGTGGTGTATGTTCTGTTGGTAAAATTCGAAATGTTCCAGTAGATGTGACACAATCCGATCCGATTAACTGTGTAAAAGCTATAGAGACAGTCACCGTTGATGACCAACTTCGCACTGTCCGATTTCAGGAACTGCCCGGGATCGTAAGGGAAAGCCTCTTAGGCTCTTCCTTCTTCGTGGTTGTGGACCTTTCCAGCTTCAAAGACTTGGCGGAGAGTCTTGAGCTCGCCACAGGCTCCAGGATGAACCTCGGTTGCCCCTGATCCTCCTTGTTTTCCTTGTTTTCCGTGACAGTGACATCCGACGTGTTCACTTTGGCACCTTCTTCTTTGTCGTCGTCATCATCCTCATCCTCGTCGTCATCATCTTCAGGCGGTGGCGGGGACAACATGATAATTCCCCTTCTTTCTTCGTTATCCTTGCCAGCTTTCCGCGACGACACTGTAGAGTCATCATGACCATGTCCAACCAACTCATCACTGACCCTCGGACTCTTCTCCCCGACGGAGCCCGATGTCATCCCCCGCTCCAGCCCAACAGCAGGCACAACCCCGCCGCCAATGCGGCTCCAGAACATCTGTTCCCTAAGTCTCACACTCTCCTCCCATGCAGCCCTCTCGCCCTCACTATCATCGCACCGCCACAGGCCATCTTTGACGATCCTCAGAAAGCCCAAGAAATCGCACGTCGACCGGACGCGGCCTAGACAATACTTACACAATGGGTATCTCTGAGCCGACTCGTTCTCGCTCGTGCGGAATCGGTGATTACGGAAGTGAGGAGCGATTTTTCTAGCCTCGCCACAAAGTGCGCACGGGTAGTTCTGAGGCTTGCTGATAAGGGCGAAAGTGGTGTTTAAAAGAACGGGCTCGACGACCAAGGTACCTTCAGTGACGGCTGTAAGAACGGAGCGGCGGGCTAGCCAGGATAGGCCAGGTGCGATATCTAGACGTAATGTAGGCTCTACGTCTTCGACGAGGGCTCGCTTGAAGAATTTAGTTTCTTTTAAGGGCGGGAGAAGCGGGGCGCCGGAGAGGGAGTTGGGGGTTATGGGGGTTTGAGGTGATGAGGCAGCAGTAGTGCCGGTACTACTGGTTGTTGTTGCGGAAAGCGACGTGGTAGAGGTGTTGGACGGGACCCCAGCCGAGGTGGAAGCGGCACTGCCCCCAGTGAGATTGGCCATGATGCCGCTGTAGGTAGAGCCTGAAGAGACGCGCTGTGGGGTCTTGGAGGTGCGCACTAAAGCGAGGAAATCGTTGTAGGAAACGAGGTCGATACGCAAGACTGGCTGAAGTAGTTGGGTAAGACTGGTGGGATAGGTAGGAGAACAAGGTTCGGATACACCTGAATGTGGTTGATGGTGGTGGTGGTGGTGTTGATGTTGTTGCTGTTGCTGCGAGTGAGATAATGGTTCGACACCAAGTCGACCGTCATGGTTCAAGTCTTGTGAATCGAATTTACTCATAGCCGGGGACGAAGGAACGGTGCCACCACTGTGGTCATCGCGGTCCGACGTTATCTGTTCCATGACCACTTTAAGCTCCGTCAGTTGCTCTTGTTGTGATCGTAGCAACCCTTCATTGTCCGCCAATTGTGACTTGAGACAGTCATTTTTCCGTTGCAACGCATCGTGCTCCTTCTTAGCTTCTTCCTTCGCCTTGATTACCATTGCATTAGCCTCCTCAAATAAAGCTGTCGTCAGATTCTCCAGCTCCTGTTCAATCCTGCGCTTCTCCTTCTCTGCTTCTCCACGACATCGTCTCTCCTCCACCGCTTGCCTCGCCAACTCCGACTTTTCCTCTTCCACCCAGGACCTCCTCACCCACACGTCGCCCGCCAGTGTCGCGTTCTGTTGCGCCACTACTTGTTCGAGCTCCGACACCTTGTTCCTCTCCTCCTCCAGTTCCGTACGCGCCACACTCAACGTATCGTCCAGGTTCGTTTGGTGGTTTAACGCACTAACCAGTTTGGCGCTAAGCGTCGCCACCTCGTCGTCAAGGTCCGGATGCTGCGACGGCACCGTCGACCCACTGCCACTAACATTCCTCGGTGTCCCCGCCCGACTTCTTGGATCCGGATTCGTACTGAACTCCTGGTCCTCCATCACGAGAGATTGCGTCGAACGCATCTTCCTAAGCTTATTCACGTCGAGTCCCATTCCCGATCCGAGCCCTGAACCCGACATTGATGACGACGTCAACGACTCGTTATTGCTGGCTGCGGACGCCATGACATCCACGTTGACGTTATCCGGTGTGACTTCGGAAGCCAGAGGCGATTGTCGTAGATTATTCCATTTCCCTGCTATAGACGCCTGCGATAGACTGGACAGTGATCTTAACCGTCCGAACCCGCGTGTCGGCGTGCTGGGTCTTGGTGCCGGGCTTTGCGGCCGGAACAAGGCCTGTACATGAACGGGACTGTAGTCCATGGTTTAGCGTTGGCTGCGGCTGCAGACACAAGGTAATCGTTAGAGGTGGAGGCCCGACATAGAGGCATCAAAAGTTTGGAAGGAGCGAAGGGAGAAGGAAGGTAAACATAGATATCATATCATAGGTATAGAGAATAAAACAACAGTATGAGGAAGGTAGGGTCAAGCTTGAGGTCGCGACCAAGCTAATTCAACACGGCCCGTAGCGCCCGGAGCTTTATCGGACGGCAAGGAAGGAAGGAAGCAAGGAAGGAAGGCAAAGCTCCTCTAGAAAGGAAAGAGTCAGGATGACGATGTTGGCGTTGTTTACTCACGATCAAAGCAACCACCCGCAATCTAGTTCATAGGGAAACCGTTTGTAAGGAGGTAGGTAGGAAAGAAACCAACCAGCCCACTGCTGCAGGCCCGTACGCAAGCTGGGCGCGAACGGCCCCCTAACGGTACTGTAAATGGATCCCGCCAGCCGCCGGGGGTCGATTCCTTTCCAGGTTATCGAGAAGTTGTTCAGAGTGTACGAAGTACGGGCCAGGGTGGGATTGCGGAAGTGACAGGACAGATGACAGGGTCACAGGGTTGCAAGGGTGATCCCCAAAGCACAAACGTTCCTCATCATCGTCTTTCCGCACGCTTGAGGTCCACAACGGCGCCAAAAAAAAAACCAAACCCCCAAAAAGGCAGAAGACCGGCAAGAAGCAAGATTTCCTGGCCACAGGAAGCTCTCTGCCTGGGTTCTGGACCTGGCATGCAGCAGGTGATGCAGTTCACGCTTCAGTATCCGCCATCATCAATAAGAAATTAAAACTCCGCGCAAAAAGATACTGTGGACTTCTGCCGTGATGATGGCAGTTTCTCGTGTCATGTTCAACACTTGCTTGTTTGGATTCGTGTTTGCATTAAACGGCTTACTGTATATTCCCATGTAGAATGAACCCATATCGGTACCCATGATGCGGTGAGGCGCGATGTCATCCAATCCCCTGAACTTGCCCAACCCAACGCCACTGTCCCAATTCATGGCCCACACGGGACAACACACACACATGCGCACCCAAAAAAAAACCGCCGCCGATGGCCCGCGATGCAAGGCCTGAAAACAACTTGCCAGCTGAGCCCTTTCGCATCACTCTTCAACTTTCTCCGCCGTCCAATGTCACCATCGCCCATCGTCGGAGTGCACGGATACTTCGGTTCAGCGCTGTTGAACCGCCCCACTACGCAACCGAATGCGGTACAGGCACAGACCAAGCCAAGACAAGCGAAAACTCAATCATCTCTTCCCCGCCCCTCCCTCCCTCCATCGGCAATCGAGAAACGCCGAGGCGTGCCGCGCATCGCAGACCTCCGTTACAGTAGCGCCCCGTCAGAATTTATCTCGGTTTTTTGAACACGAATCTTCTGCGCCTCGGGCAATGCCACAGACAACTAACTGCCTGAGATAGGCAGGTGGTATGATAACAAGTTACTCTGTGACCACGACGCTGGTGCTGCGTGATAAGGCTCGCTTGCTACGGTGACGTTCAGGAAATCGGTGATCGGGACCAAGGTTTCCCATCAACTCAGCAGTGTAACGGTGATACCGGTAGCACTTGGACCACTTCTTCTGCGAACGCAAAAAAGAACCTTGGAGATCGACAACGCGCACCTCGCGCAGTCCAAGGGATCCTGCCTGGGTGCAACAGGGCGGCTCAAAATGAGGACTCAGAATGACGTTAGGATCTCTCCCTTCCCCTAGCATCCCGCTTGAGCCATGAGGCGGAGCTGGTCGCATAATCAACACGACACCACACTCGCGAAAGCATCTGTTTCAAAATTGCCATTCTGTTCAGTTCGAAAATGAGGTGAGACGAACCAGCGTGCTGACATGACATGCAAGCAAGAACACGAGCGATGGCAACCTGGTTGTTTGAATTTACGCATTTGCTGGTGTGCGGATGCTGGACCGCCCGATATGCAGGCAGCGAGAGCAGCACGCGCTAAGGTGGGAGGATCTTCTCGTCTAATCTTGTTCGCATCGTTGTTGTTGTTTTTTCTCCTGTGTTGATGCCAATAGACTGGAACTCCTGAGAGAGTTGAAGGAAATTGCGCTTCACAAAGTACTGTGCGTTGTCAACGAAAAAGAAAGCCCCAGCTGGAGGTGCAACTACGCAGTACTTGCCCAGACTTTTTCATTCCTTGGTATTGAAGGGGAGACCTGTTGATGATGCACATGTAATGGTATTGCATCCGGAGCGGATCATTCTCAGCGCAGCCAAGTAAATTCACTTTGACTGATCTGCCATCACATACCGGTACCTGTTGAAAGCTCAAGTAGCCGGAAAGCATGTCAGTGCCATATGAGAAACTCATCTCATTCATCGTTCACTGCGCCCACATTTGAGTCGTCATCATTTTTCCAAGGTCCTCTACCACAGTAGTGAACTACTGGCAAGTCAAGGAACCTCTTCTGAACCGCCCACGCTATGGACCGGGGGTTTACACCAAAATGCCCTCCCTTCACGAGGCCACTAGCAACTCTGCAAATGGTTATGGTCTGATGAAGCCAAATGCGAGTTCGTAAGCTTTTCTTCTGGATTGGAAAAGTTGACGAATCCTAAGAAAAGCTTGTGAACTCGCATTTGGCTTCATCAGACCATAACCATTTGCAGAGTTGCTAGTGGCCTCGTGAAGGGAGGGCATTTTGGTGTAAACCCCCGGTCCATAAGGGGGTCGGTCCATAAGAGGGTCTCTTGACTTACCTCCGGGGAACACAGTAGCTCATAGCTCTGCTGAAAAGTCCAAGCAATGGTCTGAAAACTTCCCGCTGTCAACTTATCTAGCCTGTCAAGCTGTCACAAGACGCCATCTGAAAACTTTACATCACCCTCCGCAAAGCGAAACGGTCCGAACCCGGGCTGTGTCGGTCAGGTGATTTCGCCGACCTCGTGACTTGTTGAGCCACCGGTATGTGATGGTCAGTTGTTGATACAACAGCTAACTTAGCAGCCCGGCGATGTCCACGAACACGTTTCCATGATGGTAATAAACGATGATCTACCCACATGGCTGTGATAAGACACCGAATTTGGGGCAGCGCATGATACAAATTCGCCGCTTAGCTTGCTGCTGTTCTTGTGGGGGCAAGGAGTCCAAGAACGACTTCACTGTACATGCTAGCGTTCTGTCGCCGTCAAAAGGATAAGATATCTGAAAACAAACGTATACGTGTCCTTACTCTGTCCTTGGTTGCCTGCATAGAGTAATTAGGCTCATATACAGTTCCACCATACCCTGAGTCTCTAAAATCCCGATCAAATTGAGCTGGGACGCTTCAGGTCACGTGAGGATTGCCTAACTCCCACTCCCACCGAGCGCGACAACATCCCCAACGGGATATCTGTATTTGCCGTGCCAAATCTCGTGTTAGAAGCGAACGAACCAACCACAACATCATCCGTATCGTGAAAACACTGTTCTGCTTTCCACTTAGGATATTTTTGGTACTTTGATTGGTAATAAACTGATGGTTTGGAGCATGGTTCGGGTTGTGTTTGACGGTAAAATTCCACCGGGGTGTACCATGGTGAGGATTTCCCTATACCGGTAGTTGTGACATAGTCGACCCTGGTTCTCCCTTTCTTTGTTACCCGTCCGCTTATTCTATGCCTGGTGGATACGTAGAACCGACTGCTCATAGTTTGTCATTACTCAGGGGATTAAATGGCATTTGTACCATTTTAGATCACATTTTCATCATCTCTGAACGGGCGTGTGGATTATCTCAAAATGCGATCTCATCTAGGAGACGGACACGGCGTCCCACTCTAATCAATACTGTAGTAAGTAAAAGATTTCCGAGCACAGATGGTCGATTAATTGTACTGTATCGAGACCGTATATGGATCTAAATAACCCTATAAGGAACCCCAACTTACGTTATTGACGTCCCAAGACAATGGCGATATAGTGCATGTCTAACTATCAGTAAAATCCTGTTTGTTTCAATCTTGTCAAAAGCTTATTCTTAGCTTTACAAACCTGACCAAACAAACTCATAAATCAACACATTTTGCTCATGGATATCTGTGCTTGTATGCCATGCACTTTATGGTTTGATCGGAAGCCACTCGGGTTTCTCTACGCATTTTTGGCCAGCCTTGAGTTGACTCTGGAGACTATGTTCTGTCCTGTATGTTTGTAATTTGGTATGAAACAACATCTCACATTTTAAGGGCGGATATGCTGCGCTCTATTCTAGTGCCGGGTCAAGTAGTCTCGATTACCTATGTACTTTGTGCCGAACCCAGTGCAGCGCGGGATGGCAGCCGTTGAATGGAGAAGAGCGAGTACTGCGCATACCCGGCGTTCTGGCATACCGGTAGGGGTGGGCTATCCAAGCCTCTATGGGACGAGAAAAGAAAGAACTATGAACACGATACTGTTTTGACGAAACCAAAAGAAACTAGTTGCTCATCGCCTAATTTGGGATTGCAAAGCTAAATTGTTTGACAACTCTGCGAGTATGGCAAAATCAACCGTGACTGGAGTCAACAGCAACCACGACGATACGCCAGTAGGTTTCGCCTACATCGGCATTCCATTTCCTCCGACCCGATCAGACAATAACTCTGATTTTCAACTGCTTGGAA
The DNA here is from genome assembly GCA_025802455.2 of Iodosphaeria phyllophila. Classification (NCBI taxonomy): domain Eukaryota; kingdom Fungi; phylum Ascomycota; class Sordariomycetes; order Amphisphaeriales; family Iodosphaeriaceae; genus Iodosphaeria; species Iodosphaeria phyllophila. Next base: position 19,743 of record JAOYMO020183731.1, on the reverse strand, counting down.
TGGAGTAATAAGACGATGGGCTAACAGATGAAAACTCTCAAGATATCTATGCGTTCCAGGGGACCAGTGTCACGGAGCCTTTAGAGCTTCTGCCCGAGACCGTGCGCATGAACTTTTCGCCTCCATTCGCCAATTGCTGCTAGACAGATAGTAGGCTTGGCAGCAAAGACTCATTTGTTATCGGACTGAGTGGTAGTGTCGAGATCGAGTTCGAGGCGCAGGTTGGCGGGCTGGACACATACTATATCCATTTTCATTCATGAATCGTAGGTGGACCCAAGATCGACGTTTCGGGTCTATATAAACAGGTCGCCTTGGAAGAGAGAGTGGGGTCAACAATTGCCATATGCACTAGATGAGATCAAAACGAATGAAGTCAGTTCTTTCACCAGCCGCTTTTCTCACGTCGAGAACCACAACCGCCCATATGAAATTCGTGATTTGTGTATCAAGCAGACTAAAATTCTGACGAAGTCCCTTCCACTTTTTCGCAGAGAAGTTTGTTTTTCTACACGATATCTCGATTTTGCTACATGAGCTCCCTATGGCCCCGTAGATTGGATACCTTTGACTGAAAGCTCAATGGCCCAATCGCACGGAATGTTAACCAATGTGCTGTATGGACATCAGTGTGACTCTCGCACACTGTTTGTCGCACAACCACGTAATATTCAGTACCTCACTGGATTATGTCTACGTGAATGTGTGTCCGCAGTCACCCGAAGCACTTTGAAGGCACGGCGAGTATATGTTCAAAGAGACAGTGTGTGCCGTAAATAAGAATGCGCGGGTCCTTAAACGAAATAAACACTATGAAACATGTGAACATTCTAGTTTCTGAATTTTGAAGGGCTTGAATTATGGTGGGTGTAACAGAGCTACCAGCCGGGCGATCAGCCGCTGCCGAACTGTTAGGCTTTGGATCAGGGCATTAAGTGCTGTCTCTGCCGTGTTGCCCCGCTACGACTTACCCGCCTTGCTTGGATGTATCGTCTCCAGCGCTGGACTTTGACGTTTCACTACAGAGTACTGTATGTCCAATTCGCACGAGTAGGCCAGCTGTACGAGCATGAATCTTAGGACGCATGGAGACAGGGCTGTTATTTCGTTCAGGTTGAGACGGTAGTATGATAGTTGAGTATCGGTATCGATTTGGGAAGGAAAACAGTCTTCAGTGGGGGGACGCGGAACGGGACTTGATCGTCTGGCTCTACCGTTCGTCCTTCTGCTGGCGTCGTCAAAGCCCTCTTGTGCCCGTTCTGCTCGCACACATCATGATCTTGGACTTCTAGTATTGATTACGTCAAGCTCACTACTCATAGTAATGTTAAAGGATGTACTGCTGATGACATAGAAGACATCTCTTGAGATAAAGCGGTATACCTAGGACGTACTGCTCGTCCCTGCCCAAGGCGCCGCATAGTAATTGAGTCCTGCACATCGTATAGTAACTGAATTCTGCACGCCGCAAAATAAGTGAATCCTGCACGTCGACTAAATCACCCATACACAGTAAGCAACTTACATCCCCGTCGAATAAGCAAACCGCTACGACTCCGTACCGTCTTCGTTGCGCCTCTTGCGGCGCGAAGTGCATATCCGACATCTACACTTCTCTACTACCCCACCCAGAACCAACATGACTGGCAGATTCAAGACCCATTGCTCATCTTCCAACTGCTCTTCCGTGCGATCAGCGATCAACTAGACATAATGTACGTACTGCATCGCATTGCATCGCCTAGGGACTGAAATGCTCGCCTTTTACGCGTGTGTTTTGCCGGCAATACCTCGAGTATGCTAACCCGTTATCCCGCCACCATAATCCTAACGCGATTGGTGGTGCTTATCAAGAGGACGAGACGATGGTCTCGTGACGTATACGGTACTATGAACGTACGACATCCTATGAAACTCGAACACTGGCCCGTTTCGCAATATTTCCACTTGTCCTTCTGAATACACTTGAAGAGATATCATATTTCCCGGGTGGGGTCGTTGCCAACGAAGGCCAATGTCAATACAAACTTTCTCGATGTTCATGCATGTCCAGCGGCCTGGGCCTCCAAAAACAGAAAAGGTTCTTCAAATCAAGTGTCGCTCAAGCTGTGGATTCCTCAAGTGTTCTTCCTACTGTGTAGCTTCGCTCATGATGCTAGGCCGATGAAATCTGACACATGTCGCATACCATCATTTGTCAAGGTGTTTTCCCGCTTTACATACAGTATTGGCTAAATACTTATCGTCTTACTTCGTATCATAGTCAAGTGGTAAATGCTCTTCCTGTCTTCCAATTAATGCTATGGACAGCACCGGCTAGCCTGCATTCAATTCCACAAATATGGTTAAGTGGGCCTCAGTTCGCAGACCGCAAGGTCCGCGGACCTCGCTGTAGGCCATCGGGTAATCTAGAATTCACGAGCTCACCACGTTGCACTCTGCAGTAAGCTAGGGCAGTCTGCAAGAATTCAAATCAAGAACCCTGCTAAGAATGTCGACGTATCTCCTGTTCTTTCCAATGCTAACACCCCACTTTGGCTCGTTCACGCTCAAATGCAATTAATCCCCGGAACTCGCCCTCACATGCCCAATCATAGAAACCAAAAACTCCCTAATGCAAAATTTAATGCAAAAAGCCACCCATCAGCTTGATCCCAGTGAGAACTGATGCTGTGTAGACTATTGAAAACCTTGGTCTCTCAAAACTCCTCGCTAAAGCACGGTGATGAGCATGATCGCTACTGCAGTAATGATGATGCCTCCCATTCGACGTGACCCCTTCCTAGGTCTCCTGTAGCATGAGGAGTCTAGCCCTCTCAGGCGATCTAACTTTTAGATGACAATGAAAGGGAGTAGGAGACCTGTCACCGAATATGTTAATGAGTGACAAGATCGGACAAATTGGTCAGAGAGCGAGAAGTGCTTGTCTTACCCTCCTAATCCCACGCGTAGACCAGGTTGGGGAACAATGGGTCTCCCCTTCTCATCCTTGGTCATATCTAGATCAAAGACAGAGAGCATTGTCGCAACAAACATGTATACGCTCGCCAGAGCTAGCCAATTTCCAGGGCACCGCCGACGACCAAACCCGAAGTTCCCTGGTGGGTATGGTTCGCCCCGGACATACCGATCTGGATCGAAGCACTCCGGATCCCGGTACACAACTGGGTCCGTATTTATAGCCGTTGTGTTTGTAAAAACGGTCGTACCCGCCGGTATCAGCATGCCGCGGTACACATCGTCCCGGAGGCTCCGGTGTGGGATCACGAGCGGGTTCAGCGGCAGACAGCGCATGGTTTCCATGATAAAGTCGTGTAGACGGCGTAGCCGAGGCCGATCTTCGAAGGTAGGCAATCGCGACTGTCCCTCGCTATCGACCAACAGCCCGTCGAGTTCGGCTTGCACTTTTCTTTGCTCCGCTTGGTGTCGGGTCAAAAAAAGCATGACCGAAACGACAGAACCGTGTGTCGAGTTTCCGCCGGCAATGAAGACAGCTCCGGCCGCTCCTTGCACATCTTCTAGCGTCATCTCCTGTGGAATCCGCGTCTTGTCGTACTCGTGATACTTCTCCCAGTGTGTTTTCATAAATGAGGTCTCCGCGGTCCCAGCTGCGAGCTGCCGGACTGTAGCAGCCCATGGTTCGTTGTGGATGGTATGGATAGCAGAGCGACTTGATCGTGCGTGACGCAGGGCGGCAGACGGGTTGAGCCAGTCGGGGAGGAATCGAGCTGGGGGAAAGAGGTCCACGAGCGTTGAACCAGCGATACCTCCGTTAGTTGTCACCTCGTTAGCTGCCCTCGCCATGTCGCAATATCGCGAGTCCCAGTCGGTCACCTCTTGTCCAAAAGCTATGCGGAAAATAATGCTAGTGGTCAAAAGTAGAGTCACTACAGAAAATCGAAATTTGTTAGTATTTCAAATTTGTCCACTAAATGAGGGCTGAATTTCTTTTCTGACTAGATCAAGTCAAAATAGGTGGCTAGGGAGGATTGACTAAAATTTACGTGCATTACATACCCTCTGACCAGCTCTCAGGTGTTTTCAAAAGCGATTTGACGGCTTTCTGACTCTCGTGAAGCTGGATAGGCTGGAATGTTCGGATGTTGGATTGAGTGAATGTGTTCTGGAAAAGCCGGCGGTGGAGTTTAAAACGTGACCCCCATGGTAGAAACGTCAACGTTCGACCCCATCCCATACTACACAATTCAGTTTGTCAGACACTCAATATAAACACAAAGACAGTGCAACACAGAGCACGAACATCTCGAACAGGGTGAAACGCGGCCGATCACAGTAATTTGAACCGCGCTGGTCTAAAAGTTCGGTGCAGGCTTTGACGCTATTAAGGCATATCATAGGCTGCGAAAGAATGTTGGTGTATATCACGTCACCTAGGGTTGCATTAGCCACGTTTCTTAGTTTCATCATCGTATTTAGGGCGTCGAACTTTGGTATTCCTTTCCCCATTTGATGTAGTTTAACTCTGGGTGGTCGTTACTAAGCTGTCCCAGGTTCCCAATTAGGGGGTGGCCAGGGGGCCCTGGTGGGAGTGGAAAAGGGACTTTATGGCGGGTTGCTCGCATGTAGAGAAAGACAAAAGCTGATGCCAGCACCAAAATGACCACAAAGGGTTGAACAATTCCAAGTACTAATATCATGGTGATTGAGTTGAAACAGACCAGTACGGAAGACCGAAAATTTCGCCTTTCAATAGAGACGGTTGACTCGCCATCTTAACAGGTGTCTAAATGGTTGGGCTTTATAAGAAACTCCTCGTACCCAAACGGATGATCCTCAAAAGACCTTCGTGCCCGAGCCCCCTCCAATAAGCCCAAAATCCAAATTTCTAATCATACATGGCCGACGCCTTGTGGCGCCAGATCAGCTTATGGCCGAGCATGAAAATCTCCGCCTTTGATGATGACGAAAGTCCGGTCAAGATCACTGATTTTTGTTTCGTCAATCGCGGTTTATGCCCAGCACTGATCGAGGGTATCACATGGTCTCTCCAGAATAAGATCCACGAAACGTTGCCTGCCTCGTAGTGGGTCAATCTTTTGGGTCAATATGTGCTGCACGTACGCCGTCTGGGGTAATCAGTGGTTCGACTATGATTCTGGGGAGAGCCACTTTCGTGGGTGCCAGGACTTCGGGTATGGGAGTAGGTGACTGGTAGTATGGATCATGCTCGCGATTTGCTCATTGAGGTACAACTCACATCTGAAGGGGGAGTGGGTGCGGAATTCATTGGTCTCGCCATCGGTTCTGTACGAGCATTACTGCATGACGATCCACCGAAGAGGAAGTTGTCTTCTGGAAGCACAGCTTTGCGTAACGCATGGCACCCCTGGAGCAGTTCTCTTGTCTCGTCCTGCTGTCGGCAGACTGACGTGCAGTTCAATCACGCCAAGCCCGCGCTATCCAAACATAGAGGGGGAAACTAGTCTCTACAAAGCATATCTTGATCATGATATGCACAATCTCGAAAAAAGTCGGGGCCTCTGGCTTCACCGAACGGATCTGGGACCATTGCATCACTTGAGAACAACATCAATGCCATGTTCATTGTTTGTAGCTTGGGTCACTTCGGAAAGTACTTTTTGTCTTGACCAGTTATTGCGGATCTGCGCCGCCGACCTGCGTTCCCAATGGAGACGCTTAGGCATGCAGATGGCTATCTTGCTCGCCCAAGGCAGAAGGTGAGGATGCCTCCGATGGCTGAGATTACCCTAGGACCTCAGAAATCGAGCGCTGTTCTGCAATAATAGCGCCGTACATGAGACAATACAATGAGGATCGTGTCAATTGAGATCATGGCGTCTCAGCTCACACAGTACGGGTCCCGAGTGTTCTTGCCTTTGTTCGTGGGATGATTGCATCTCCATTGAGTTGAAGGATTGTCTAATAGTAGCTTTGGCGGCTCTTGAAGCAACACAGGCTTCTACTTCGTACACAGTAATTACTCCAAAAAGGCAAGCCGGATTTTGCATGCTGACGTACTGTAGCTATGCTGCATTTCCACACGCCTAAAACTAACATACACTATCCACTCTGGCCCGTCAGAATTTGCGCTATCTGCCCTACCTAAGGCTGCTGTGGACTAAGCTGCAGGAAATTTTTGACAAACTCGACTGGACTATCACTCCTGAAAATCCCCTTTGGCATTGGTGGTGATGGTGCTGCCCGATTTCCCCATTATCTCATGCCATCATAGAAGCTAGCTGACGTTGAGGTACTGGGCGTAAGCTGATTGGCCTGAGGTGACAATGGTCCTCTGTTTTCTGCTGTATCTTCAACGGTCCCGGGATGGCCATTCGCAAGATATTGCAGATCTCATGTCTGCGCATGCGATACCGGTACCGGCATGGTTCTGTTCACATAACTCGGTCATGTACCCGTCACGAATGGCCCCTTTTCACGCCTGTTTCACTCGACGCTAGACTATCGAGCCAAGTTGAAATTTGCCTGGTAGCCACCACCTTCATCTTGCTGATAGGCCATGGACATACATCTCGTTACTTTTGTCGACCCTTTTCGTCCATTGCGGCAAAACGGAAACAGAGAGATTTACCATGATTCCCAAATGCAAGTGTTCCCTGACACTGCGGACAATATCCCACCCAATCGCGGTTTGACTCCGATACAGTACATACCCTACCTTCCCCTCAAAAATTCCTCACCGGAGTGATCTGTCCCAAACTGCGGTGACTGCTCGAACCGCGAACGCATTGTCGCTTTCGCTTGCTCGTATCCACCACCATCCACGCTGTGCGCGCGTGACCTCGTGGTCTGCAAATCGGGACTGGCAAAATCAGGTCCTGCACGCGCTTGTCTGTTTTCAGGAATAGACGCCTGCACTGCGCGCGCTTCACTGATTTTTTTTCTTCTTCAAGTGGTTCTCAGACTGCAGAGTCTGCTGTGGCTTTCTCCACCATTCTCCGGTTGCTGAGAGCTGTACTGTACAGTACAGTACATTACGCAGTAAAAACGGTAAGTACCGCCTGAAGCATAGCATTACAGTACGGGACTATATCATGCTTGTCAGTGTCTTCGTCGACTCCCAATCTGACAGCCATCCAGTCTCCTCTCCCTACCTGCTTGACCTGTTAAACATCGCCGGAGAAAAGATAGATTGCCTTTGCAATTCGCAACTGTGCGCGCGCGAGGCAGCGGCCACACTGGGTCAGTAGCTAGATAATACCGTATAATTTGATGAACTCTTGCCCTACCTAAAAGTGGGTACAGTCTGTCTGCTGCAGGAAGTCGAAAATTTGATTGTCCATTGAATGGGCTCCTCTGACTGCTCGGCAAGCTGAATAACCCTGGTCTTCTGGCTGTTTGGGTTGCAAGCTGTCACTGCAGCTGCCGGCTGTGTGTGAGGGAAAAACAGACATTATCAATCATGCCCTACCACGCAGTACTGTGCATTTCACCTTCTCAAGTTCTGCTTACCTCGATCTTGGAGTCCCTCAGGGCAAGGACCAACAATTTTCACTACTCGTCTTCCGTAAATTTGTCCGATGATATTGGAGGCCCGGCAATTTGATCTACGGTGTCGCTGCGAGCAACAAGGCGGGCCGAAGCCACCAACTCCGTTTACTTGCCGTCGTCGCCCCTTACCGAACCCAGTGTTCCCGTGTTCGGTTCCACGGGTTGTCCATCCGTCCTACTTCAATAAAACGCTCCTCGACTAACTAGTACCGTCTTCTACTGCAGATTCGGTAGCCCCTGTTAGGTACTGCGAGAAATTAACGCCACGAGAAGAATCTCTAGACTGCGGGCTAGAATCAGAGATAGCTTCAGAAGTCTCGCGTTGCTGAGGTGCGTGACGGTACGCTCCCCCGCGGTCGCGGTGCACACGCGATTCAAAGCTACCAACATCGATTGGCTTGATGAGTCCATCAGCCGTCCCACCCAAATCCGGCTTCCAGGACGGAGACCCTACGATACCCGACAGGGGGGTCATGACTTAGGCCTGAGACCATAGTATTTGCTTCAGAATCTACTCCGTAGGCGGCTAGAACCATTGCGGCTCTGGGGAAAGCGCAAGCCTGATATCCACCATTCCTGCTCACTCCTTTACCTAATTGTGATTCTGGCATAACCGCTTGAGCAAGCGGGCTGCCCGCCACACTCAAGGCCGCAGGTGTTTCCGTGTCAAATGGTTGGTTGCGGACGCGGAATGTCAGTACTACCGTTCCGAGTCTGCTGCTTCTTCAGGCTTGTCGGTTCTTATCATGATGGAGTAGCCCCCAGGTAGCGATACTGTAGAACACTGCCAACAAGGGACAGTTGAAGTCTCATCGGTCGCTATTTCCTGGCCTCCTTTCGTCGATTTCTTACTTCTCCTCGCGCTCCACACCCTTTAGAAACATTTTCCTGGCCTCTACAGACACTTGTGCTGTACATTGCATATCCCATACCGCGCCTGGCATCTCGCGACCGATCTACCTACCGTATTGTCCTTGGGCGCTCTTATCTCTCATTTTGACCCACACTTAGGCAGGCCGGTGACAGAGTGGGTGGGCGCTTCGCTGCGGCTTTCGATTGTTGTCTTCCGCGCGGCTGGACAGTGCCTCTGTCAGCTACTGCCGAGGCTCTGCCTGCGTTGACCGGAGGCCGTCGGGATTGGAAACATAGAAGAGTTGCAATTGAGGAAGAAACCCAGTCAGGATTGCAGTCATTCGCCGGAACACAGCCAGTGAGCTGTGGTGTGGGTGAATATGGAGGCCGTGTCACGCAATCCAGAAGCACAACCCCATCTCATTTCCCCGCAGCGCAGTGGATCCATTAGCGGTTCCGCCGACTGGAACAGTTTGAACGACTTTAACGACGGAGGAGACCAATCCAGCCCTGTAATCAAGAGACGAGCGGGCAAGGCGTGTCGAAGGTGATTACATTTCCCAGCTTTAGAGATTTCGTGTTTTAGTACTTGCTTGATTAACTTGCCCGTGTCAGTTGTCGGCAAACTCATACCAAGTGTGTGCATGATGGAGTTCCGCCATGTCAACAATGTGTTCTTGGGGGCACTGCCAATGACTGTGAATTCGTTCGCCGCGGTGCTCCAAATCAGGACCGGTATGTGCGTCGCCCTCGCAAAAAGGCAGAGAAGAGACCCAGGAATAAGTCTGAGGACCCCTATACACAGAGAGGAACGACACCAATCTCTACCTCTCATCAGGGCCTCGAGCTTACCACTATCCCGGCTGGTATACCCCAGCCGGAGAACGACTGGTCTTTGCTGCCTGACGTGCCAACCATCCAAGAAGGAATCGAGGCCTTGACTATACATTTCTTCCAGCTTGGTTTTATCCCCAAAGAACAATTTCCAAAGCAACTAGAGCAGAAGCGGGAGTCCATGAGTGTCTTTCTTCTTCTGAGTATACTCAGCCTCTCAGCAAGATTTAATGACAATCTCAAGTTGGAGGTGGACAACTTCACGAGGAAGTGTGAGTGGGTGGCTCAGAGAGAATTTTGGCAACCACCCACACTGGAGCGCTGCCAAGCGTTCTTCCTTCTCAGTATCGCCCAACATGGCAGTGAAAGGGGCACTACCAGCTATGCATGTCTTCCCCGTACGTGCTCGAACCACACGACGATCGCAGCTAACAACCTCAGATGAACATGGGTATCGCTACAAGAATGGCAACGGCGATGCGACTTCATCGCGAAGAAACCTTCGATCGTGTAACTTCCAACTCGCGACCCGAAGAAATTATTCGTGCAGAGTCCGCTCGACGAACATTGGTGAGTACAGGACACGTTCAAGCCGACCAGATGGTTTTTTTTCATTCTCTTTTTTTTCATCTTTTTTTTTTCATGTACCCGCGATATGTGAATATGACATCTTCCCGTAAATGTGATCGAGGCAAATAACTGATCGGATTGTTGATTCATTGTGTTAGTGGATGCTGCACAGTAGGTTCAGAACTTCCAATTTCTGCTATATGTTTCTTACCATTCCCAGGCCAAGACAATCTTCACTCCGGTCCATACAAGCCGGAATCCTTGGGGAATAAGGACATAACGCTTTTGCTCCCCAGCAACGAGGAGGATTTCAGCACAGGAAGATATCCACAACGCCGAGCTGCTCTTGAGGGTACGCCTCCCGCTCATCGGACACCGGCGTTATCGTCACTGGGCGATCGCTCAATGTTTGCAACTCTCATCCAGACACATTTCTTGTGGGGAATCATTGCTCGAAGGGCCCTGACAAGCGAAAGTAAATGTCCCGACCCTTCGGATTCAAGGTGCGAGTATAGAATGACGGCACGAAAATTAGAGGAATTTGAGGCTGGGCTGCCCGAAGAACATCGCTTCAATAGTGAATGGTTCACGTACTACCGGGACCGAAAGGAGGACTTAGTGGGTGCTCCATGTGCTAGTTTGGAACGTTGGACTATGCTTACATTGTGCAGGCTTACATTACTTGCACGGCGACATTGAGACTGTGTAATATTGTCCTACGTAAAGCATACATGGAAGAGTAAGTTTTCGTGGCCAATGAATCACAGTCAGCAGATTGCTAAGTGTACAAAGAATGATTCAGGCAACCCGTGGCGCCCTTTCTAAACAGGAGTCGCGAACTTATAAACTCATGTCAGACGAGCTTTCTGACAACGTCACTCAGCTGTTTGAGCAGATTGAGGCCCAACTGAACCTCACCGATAGCGCCTCGGGGTTTAAAATTGGAGCCCCTATGGCTGTTCGTCAACGTGATTTCCCTCTCGATTATTGCTGCTGACGCACCTCTTAGTCCTTCACTGTTTACACCTGCGGTTTACTAGCTTCGTACTTCATAAAAGTTCCCAAGCGTACGTCTCCTAAATGTATTTGTGGGTCAAGGATGCCTTGAGTGATATTGATTATCCTTTCGCAGTGCGGTCAGCAAACGTCTCAGGCAGAAGTCAAACTAATGCACAGAACATGTATGACGTTTGTATGAAGATCCTCGAAATGGCCGAACCCGCATGGCCCCTGGCGGGAACATGGGTAACGGGATTGAAGTCATGGTGCGAGGACAAAACTTCGAGAGAAGTGTCCTTCAAGGCAGGCACAATGGCAGATGGGGTGAGTTCGAACTCTTCCCCCTCACATAAATCTATGTCTAATGACGAGCAACAGAAAGAGTCACAGCCAGCCTATGCTGTCCTTCCCCCACCCACACGAAGCTCGCCCTGGCCATCAAACACGGGTTCTTTCTTTACCATGCAGACTCCGACGACTGTCGCCGAGCATCGGCGGTTCAGCTACCCAACTGTGGGCTATGAGACCCCCATGTCACTAGCTCCATTGCAGCAGTCGTCCTGTAACCAGGCACCGTTAACGGCGTTGCCGTCTTTGCAATCTATCCCGCCTTTCCCCCCAGATTCTGAGGTCTATTCTGTTCCTTGGACAGCATCGATGGCCCAACAACCGATGGTTCACACGGCCGCCCTCATGGAAACAGATATGAACTTTACCCTCAAGGATGGGTTCCATCAACATTTGAACGAGCTTATGGATCCCAATTACAATTATCCCATGGCGATGTATGATGCTCCGATAGGTTATAATATCCAGGCCAATGTCGGTAATATCCTCTCATGATCGACATCCACGCCGAAGCTATGACGAACACGCTTAATCCCAGTCACGGTCTGATAAAAAACGGGACATCACGAATTTGTGCTTTTTCTTCGGTTCTATAACTTCTGATGTATACTGATTTACGTCATGGAATGACGTTCAGAACAATGTCTATGATTCCATACATCGTCCACTTCGCAGGCCACATATGTCGGACGCCGCGCCAATCTCGGCATCGGGCTGAACTTCTTAAGTGTATTGGTGGCCAAATTTGGAAACATTGCATGATCAAGCGGGGTGGTAGATGACAGAGACTAAGGCTCGACGCCTTCGGAAAATACTGTGTGATAGACTGCCTGGCGCGGTAACAGTGAGTTTTTGTCTTGAAATTAATGATCATTTTTTCCATGAGTAATCCATTAGATAGCTATATAGAAATAGCATTTGATGGTGTTCTGGGTTCTGGGCTGTTTGGTTGGGAGGGAACTGGAGGGTTCAAACTTTTCTTTATAAGCGAGTCAGCGAGCACTGCTGCCGATTTTTCATCAAGCCTTGTGTCATCTAAGAAACATGATACGAGCTTCGAGATGAAGTTGAAATGTGGTTGAGGGTGTCATGGGACCACAGGATGAGCCAACCATGGCGCTACATTTCCGGTTTTGGCTTCTAGCCAAGAAAGAGAAACAAATGGTACGATTGCAAATTGGCATCCTACTTGGTATCAGCACCACATCAAAGCAGATGAATGAGCGGTAGCAAACATATCAGCTGAAGAAGTGGTTTGCTATCCGAGGGAAACATAAAAGATTCACCCCTGAACGCAGTCTATAGTCTGACAGGAAAATGCGAAACACGACAGCCTAGCGAGATCTATCCACCATCACAACTCTACACGTTTCCAATTACTCATCGCCGAACTGAAGAGGGGTACAGAAAACAAGCTCCTAAATTCGCACACTACAATGCGTCATTCTCCCGCTTTTGAGTTTGTTCAGCCGACATGGTTTTCCCTTTTCATTCCTACTCAACCCCACCCCCCTCCCCTCCCCTTTATCTCCATGGTTGCACCAAACCTAAACCGCTTTATTCGTGCTAGACAGGAAATTTCACAACCCAAGACCATTCAAGGGCCCACCGTTTCCACCACCAAGTCCACCGAGAATACCACCAGCCGGGTTGATCTGATCCGGCGCAGCAGCACCAGCGCCAGACTTCTTGGAATCGGAGCACTTCTGAACACAGGCGGCCATACACTTGTATATTTTCCCGGTGTCTTCCTCGCCAGTTTCGCACTGCTTGGTGCAGCCGCAGTCTTTTCCAACGGGTTCCGGGAGAAGAGTGACGTCGGGGATGGGGGTGTTCATGAGGGGGGTGTCGGGGGCATAGTCGGCCTGGCGCTTTTTGATGGGGAGCTTGGGCAGGGTGCTGGGCACCGATGGTTTTGGCAAGCCGCTGGTTGGAAGACTGGGTAGTCCACTAGTCGGGAGACTAGGCAGTCCACTGGTCGGGAGACTGGGGAGGCCGCTCGTTGGGAGGGTAGGCAAGCCGCTCATTGGGAGACTGGGCGTGGGGAGCTTGGACAAAACACTACCGATGGCACCACCCAGTTGACGCTCCTCGATGGGTAGCTTAGGGGCAGCACTGGGCGCAGGCATTGGCACCTTCGGCAGACCGCTAGTTGGAAGCTTGGTCAGGCTACCAGTCGGGAGACTGGGCAGATTGCTGGTGGGTAGAGTGGGCACAACTCCGCTGAGAGCGCCGCTGAGGGCACCACCAACGCCACCTGCGATGCCGCCGCCTGGCTGGCGTTCCTTGATTGGCAGCTTTGGAGCGGCACTGGACACCGGCACTGGGAGTTTCGGCAGCCCGCTGGTTGGAAGCTTGAGCAGGCTACCTGTCGGAAGGCTGGGCAGAATGCTGGCTTGCAGAGTGGGCAGGTCAGGGAGATGGGTGTTCTGGGCACGCGGCCTTGGAATGCTGTTAGCAGTTGTCCATGTACATTGTGGTCGCTTTTTGAGTCTCTGTCTTCGCCAAGTTTCCTGAGTGGGATTTTTAAGGCAAGAAATCAAACACCTACTGAATGGGCTTAGCCATGATGCAAGGCACCAGGCCCGCGATAACAAGTACGTTCAGCATGTTAGCAGAGGTCGAGGTGAAGTGTTCGTTACTGGTTCTCGTTTTCTGTGTCAATTTGACGAATTAAACAGGACTCAATCGGGCATGAGGCAAACTGGATACTGAACTGAGAAAGCTAGTATCGACGGAGGGCTTGGGTCATCTGGTAACCTGGACTCTTAGCGAGCTCGTGCCGGCTTATATACCAGATATCTCTCTTCCAATCACCCAGACGATCATGTAAACCGTCGCAGGATCGTCCTCCCAGCCAACCAACTTCGAAGATCACGATCGTCTTCCTCCCACATCATTGCGTTCTCAAGATCCCGCTGATCAAATTCTTTGCGTAATAAAGGGTGCGAATGCCGTTGCATGGCTGTTGGCATTGTGTGGCCCGGCATCGCGCGGACATTCCAGAAGGCGAGCTGCAACATGGGATTTGCGTTGAGGAATGACTCACCCATTTGCGTCTCGGCATTAAGTGGTGTGCGGATACTGTGACTCGGCCCGATGGAGGAATTCTAGGGAAAGTTCCGTGCAGAGAAAGTTGGAATTTGGCATGGCATGCTTTCAGAGGACTGGGGGATCAACACCAACAGCCCTGCCGATCGAGCAATCCTGTTGCAGCAGATTTCTCCGTTCGTCGAGAGAGGGATGCAAGGTGTCTTTTAACCTGTCCTACGAACTGTATCAATTTTAGAGGACATCTTTACTCCGTACAGCAAGCCGCAAAGTAGAAACCAACCGTTCCATAACCTCTCTCAGTGCTATGTTGATGGTTACCGCGTCCCTGGACTAGTAGCGAGGCAATATTTCTTTGTCAAGTGGCGGCGGAAAGGTTCGGGCTCCTACTACCCCATGCATTACATTTTCGATTCGATAAAGACAAAGACATAGCAAAAGAGCGCAAGAAATCTATGCGGCATTAGGTCGCGTGCCCAGATTGATACACCGAATATTCCCAATATTCGTGTATAGGTGTTTGCTCGCGAGTGGCTACTGGCTCTACTGAATACAGTATTGCGAAAGCATGCGTGTGGGACGAAGAGAATGGTTATAAGGAAACGTGATGGGCGAACACCGCAGAAGGCTATCATGATATCCGCGTAGAGAACACAGAATATGTGATTTAATTAACCAATTGACTCGGTTTGGTTCCTAGTTCTCGCAAAGCATCATATCTGATGGTCAATTCATTTTTCAAGATCAGTGTTGCTCCTGGCTCCTCATGGTCGATAGAAGCAGGGGCCTCCCGCTATTCTTCTCATGCATACGAAGTAAGCGTTGTCGGAACATAGAAGATGTCGAATCGTTGAGAAAAGTAACGAAGACTCGTACTTAATGCACCGCCACGGAACAAGAGCTAAGGAAGAATTCCCATTCAATGAGGCCAGCTCGATTTCTCGTCTTTAAGGTGAGGAAGGTGGGCCTACCAATCCTCCTTGAAGAACAACTACTTCGTACCACAATAGACACTTAGACGGACCAGCCATTCCGAGATGATCGTCCTCATGGTAGTTTCGAGGAACAATAAGGTTTCGGGAGCTGCTACCGGTATCTATAATTGCGGATAGTCCCATTGAGAACTGTTGCCTCGTCATCATCCTGCCGTCCGCTTTCCTTGCATTGGCTCGACTCAAGACGATAGTTGCACCCATCACATAGGTACGCCAAAGGCACAAGCGACTACCGGTACCCAGTGATGCCCTCCTCGCGAATTTGACGCAAACAACAAATTGACGCCACGCTGCATAGGTAGCCGATGATGATGATAAAATATGCAATTGCTTGTTTAGTTGTTCATGGGGTCCCAACCGCCGGCTAGGCTGTGAAGTGCGAGCCACAGGCCATCAAGGGGAGACTGGCCAGCCACATTGTCTACGTGAAAGGAAAGCCAGTGGCGTCGGCCTACTTTACGCCCAACGCGTCTTCGCGATTTCTTCAGAGGTTGATAAAGATTTGTGGCGGCTGGCAGGGTTTGAATGCAGGGGCGTGGTGGAAAGGCCAATTCTGGACCCTACCGGTAGCCACCGCAGCTACCCAAGCTTAGCTCCACCAATAATCAGCTCTGTCTGGGGGGGATGGCCCAAGCTCCCCGAGCTCTACCCAAGCTCAAATCTCGTTGCCGCCAGGACCGGCGATAGACAGATGGATGGATCAAGGGTTGATTGGCACTGAAACTGAATTCTGGAACCAGTTTGATGCGGGAATGAGATGAATTGAAAGAGATGAAAGGTCAATCAATGTCTGCCTATCCGTTCGAATTGATCTTGCGGGCCGAAGCGAAGGCCAGACGTCGGGCGGAGTCGATCGAACTCCGGACCGATCAATGAGGCGGACCAGAGCAAACAGCTCACCACCCCTGTTAGAGCTTCTCTTTCAGATCTTGCCTCCTATTTTGTTGGTGATTGTCTGGAAGTGAACAAATGTCCATTAACCCGAGGATATTTTGACATATCAGTGTATTATTTAACAATTCAAGTTTCTATGGCCTCATCCCCCAAAATCTTGGTTCTGCAGGCTTGACAGGTTGAGAAGTGGCTGGTATGCCCCTGCAAACCAACCCTCCGATATTCCTCAATTCAGTGCCCAGCCCCACGATTCCGTGGACACCTCACAAGAAGCAAATATTTCCTCCAACCATATTTGTAGTATCGTGTCGCCTGCTGTTGGCCACCATGCACACTCTTTCACCTGCATCTGCAAAGTCTTCTGCACTTTACTCTTCATTGGCTGACCCATCAAAGTGGAGCCGGCCAACGCAGGACTGCCCGCAACACCGCAAGGTTTGGTGGTTTTGACTGCATCCGCCGTCTCGTGACACAATGAACTATTCGCAGATTCCCCAAGATATTAGCCATGACCATGATCCGAGTTACTCAAATGGTGGTGGGCCTTATAGTTAGTAACCTTCTTCTCTGATCGGATTTTAGAACAGCTTGCCGCATAATTCCAACAAGTTGGATCCGTGATCGCGATATGAGAACCTGGAAAACTCACTGCCATCTTCGTAACATAGGACCAGAACCAGCCTTGCCCCGCGCGGATCAACACACCTCTTCAGCTGATACCACTGCAACCGATCTAACTGTCGTTCACGCCCCTTTATTACCCCCGGTGTCGCCCACTCGATCCATTTCAGAGCCTTCATCTCCTTCCACTCTCATGGACAATACCCCTTACGCTCCCTCACCGCCTTCGGAACCAGCAGCATCTGCAAGACCAGCAGTGTCCTTAACATCCAACACCCGCAATACTGGACGGAAGTTCGGGCACCAGCGGGCTGTTGGACCAAGAGCCATGACTGCCGCAAGTTCTCAGCGGCTTGTTCATTTCGACGAAGCGCAACTCGCCATGGCTGCTATGGGGAGCAATGCCAATAACGAAGCATTCAGGGACGAGCTTGCCAGGAATGCCATCAATTCCATCACACCAGGGGTCGACAACAGCCCATACATTCAGTATGCGTTGGAGGCGATAAATCGTCGACGGGACGACGAAGATGAGGATGAGAGGGGAGAAGATGTGGATGAGAGCACCTCCTGTATCACCAGCGAACCAAATCCCATGTACCGTTACCTGCCCAATTCACCACCAGCACTTTTTCAGCAAGACCCTCGAGCACAAGCTGGACTGAGGCCAACCACTCCTCCGCAATCTCGGCACCAAAATCTTGAAGGGGTTCAAACCACTCCTACTCCTGCTCAGTACTCGACTCCCCGTCAACCGACCGGTGCACACTTGAGCCCACGCTCTGATCGCCATACTTCTCGTGCTCCGAAATCATACCCTACACCTTGGGCTGAGACGAACCGGCCCTCAAGTTCGGAGAAATCCATATACCACCATACCCAACCTGTTCCCCAGGAAACACTTACCGCCATGCGTCAGAAAAATCACAGAACAGGCGAGGGCGAGATAAGACCGATGGGGTCGCCACCAAGAGATGCAGACTGGACATGGAACCAAATCCTACCCGATATCCAGACTCCTCCTCCACCAAAAAGAATTGTTCCTCCAAGAGATCTCGATGTTTGGGAGCCGCGGCGAGATGACGAGGCTGAGAAGGCTCGCACTAACCCTCCGTTAAAGTTCAAGCCTTGCATCATGCGAACACCCTCCCTTCTCGGTTTAGCTGCCTCGTGTCTTCTCATGATGGTTCTACTGATGCTGGCTGCTGTAATGTCTACCAAGCACAATGGTCTTGCCCCATACAGCGGTACTCTTTATGATGGCAACTACTTCATAATGCGCGTCGTGCCGCAATTTATGGCCGCTCACGTGCTACTCTATGCTCAATGGGTTATAACAGCCGTCGTTCGAGTGTTCCCCTTTTCGGCAATGACTTCCGACGATCTACGATATCGACGCGACGTGGGTTTCATGCCATTATACTTGAAGACATTTCTATGGCCACAATTCATTGGTCCTTGGCAAATATGGGTACCGATTTTTGCTACGTGGCTCTTGAATTTTACGATCCCTTTGGCTAGCGGCTTGTTCACTCCCGTGTTGGTACACGGGGTCTGGATCTGGAAGACAGTCCAGGGCTTGGCCTGGTTTCTAATCATCCTGTACGCGGTGCTTCTAATCGCTACTATTATCCTGGCGATATTCTGGTATAACCGACGAACTGGAATGCTGCCACGGTGGGACATAAGGTGTGTCGCTGACATCATCGTCCTCTTGAGCCAGACGAACACATTGGATCAGTACCACGGGACAGAACTAGTGGAGTCCCGAAACGATATGAAGCACATGCTACACGGAAACATCGATCGTCTCGGATACTGGAGAGCACCTCAATCTTCCGAGGACCCGAACTGGTATGGGATTGGACAATCCTCGGCGGATGAGCGAGTTGACGTGGATAAGATGGGGCCTGCCATTCATGTGAAAGATCCTCGGGGTCATCTTGACTCTGTCGGATCGAAGGGTTTCTTGGAGGTGAATCAGGGCGAAGATGGCCGTTGCCGGTATCTACCGTGGTGCTTCCGCAACAAACAGATTATTACTTGGGTTGTCGCGACCATGATTATCATGATCATTCTCTTCGCCGTTTGCTTCAGCCCGAGCACCAATATCGACCGTGGCTTCCTTCCAGGCGTGCAGCCTGGTCCTGTTAAGGGCGACTTTTCGGCAGCCAACTTCCTATATTCGTTCCTGTCGTCATTCCTAGGGATGATTATCTACTTGGTGTTCCAATCGCTCGACCTCACATTGCGCATCCTAACGCCGTGGGCCGAGATCAAGAAGAAAAATGGTTCCACGGCATCCAAGTCGATTCTCGTCGATTACGCCGCCTGCCTCCCCCACCAGGCTGTTTGGAAAGCTGCCAGGAACAGCCACTGGCATGTTGCCATCATCTCGTTCCTTTCGATGCTGTTCATCATGATTCCCGTCCTGGCTGGGGGGTTATTCCTCGCTCTCACGCCGCCATCGGGCATCGTACGCATGTATCCCAACAACATCGTGCTCGGCTTGGTGCTAGGCCTGCTCATGCTCTTCCTGTTCGCTCTGGCTTCGCTCGTGCCAAACCGCGACCGATTCCTCCTTCCCCACGCCGTCACGTGTCTCTCGGAGATCATCAGCTTCTGCGCCAACGACGAGCTCCGCACAGACAAGGTGTTCGAATACTCTTGGTCGAAGCGCGAATTGATGGAGAAGTTGGGCTCCTGCATGGACGAGGACAGACAGCCACGGTGGGGTTTCGGCACCGGAGCCAACAAGGATGAGCAGCTCGGTATCAAGCCGTTTCCTAGGCTCACTGTTGAGCCGACGAGGGCAGGCGTGCTGCAGTCTGCGGGGCAGAAGCGCGCGAAGCACGTTTTGAGAAACTTTTATGGGCCTGGCAGCATTTCGAGGCCGAAGCCGCTGGGGAGCACGATGATGATATATCCTGACGAGCCGGCGACTCTGCCACGAAGCGCGTAGTTGTCTATGGAAAGCTTTGTTGGCAACCAAGTTTGGGTTGCATGATGAAAGCATTACTTACGGAGTTTTGGTCTGGTTTAGGGACTTAGCGCGATATGTCAAAAGACTAAGATATGGGATGCGTTA
>JAOYMO020182797.1:0-32701 GCA_025802455.2 Iodosphaeria phyllophila | reverse complement strand
CCGATCCGGCCCGTGCAAGCCGTACCCGCGCCCGCATCCTTGACAAGCTAGAAGGCATCGTCCGCGAGAGCGTCAAGCCGATGGAAAAGATCGAAGGCATCAAGATCCTGCATGTCGATGGCATGAATGGCGGTGGTGGCGACGGCAACCGTCGCAATGTCACCGACGAGGTGATTGACTCGGCGCTCCGCTATCGCGTCCAGGCGCCGATGATCGACAACCTCATGAAGGAGATCGGCATTGAGGGTGGCTCGCTGTCTAAAATGGTCGGGCTTATCCGGGAGGCGTCCGACTTGCAGCGCGTCGCTAAGGATGCTGTGCCGAAGCCGTCGGGCGGTGTCAAGCCTGCGGGCGGCACGGCATCGCTCGGTACGGGTCCTGTGGGCACCGCGATCTCTGGCGCTCCGGGCGGCGGCGCTGCATACCAAAACGTTACGACGATGGCTGTACCTGGCGGATCGGGCGGCGCCACTCCGTTTGGCGGCGCTGGCTCATCTGCTTACGGAAGTGCGGGCGGCGTTGTTGCCAACACTGGCTCCGGCGGTGGTGGTGGTGGTGCGGTTCTTGGTAACGCCAACATGTACTCCGGATCCGGCGGAGGAGCTGCAGGCTATGTGGAAGCAATCATCGGCGCTCCAGCTGCAACCTACGCTTACGCCATTGGCGCTGCGGGTACGGCCGGCACGGCGGGTACGGGCGGCATCAACGGCGGAGTAGGGTCTGCTGGCTACATCGAAGTTACGGAGCACTACCAATCGTAGTGTGACGAGAAATTTATATAGGAAAAAGGGAATTAAACTATGGCAAAAAGAGCGGTACTCCAACCAATACAAGCAGGGCTAGTCGTATCAGCCTCGTCGTTTTCAGCGGCGGTTAAAGTCTACGGGATGGGCCCAAACACCGTTTCCGCCCAAGTGAACACCACTGCGTTCACCTCGGCCGTGGGCTCTTCGGCACAGCTCCAGGCATCGAACGATAACATTTCGTTCTTCAACGTAGGATCGGCCGTAAACATCACCGCCGTCGGAACGCTTGCCGTTGCCGACACCGCGGTTGCCTATGCCTACTACCGGTTATCACTTCCCATAACGAGCGGCACGTATACCGTGACCATAAAGTGGCTCGTGTACGGCGATACGCTCTAAAGAAGGAATAAGAAAATGATGAACGATGAGATGGATCCAGAGAAAATGAAGATGATCATGAAGCTTATGGATGGGCTTCAAGATCAAATGCAATACGGCAAAGATGACCTCGCTAGCCGCCTCGGTCGCAAAACGCCCGACGTTGCCATCATGAAAGTCGAAGGGAAAATGGATCCCGAGATGATGGATAAAATGAAGATGATGGGCAAAGACGACAGCGATGATGATTCTTCCGATCCTATGGCCAAGATCCTTGCAGCCGCCGGAGGCAAAGATGACGCCGATTCCGATGACTCTATGGGCGATGATAGCGGTGGTGATTACGGAGATCATTCTGGCGATGACGATCAGATGAGCCCTGAAGATATGCTCAAAGCACGCCTGATGAAAATGAGAGGGTAATCTAAGATGGCATCTCCCCAGTATTCGACCGCGGAACTTATCGCTAACATCAAACGTCGGTGTGCAGTTCCTACTTCCCAGCTCACGTACACGGATGAGGACTTTGCACTCCTCGCCAACGATGAGCTTCAAGGGGAAGTTGTGCCGCTTATCATGGCCGCACGCGAAGAATACTTTGTAGATTTCATAGATATCTCCGTCACGGGTAGCGAGATCGACATCCCAGACTACGTGATTGGGCAAAAGCTTCGAACCGTGGCACTTGTATCACCTGGTTCGCCGCTTTCGCTCATTAACTTAGCTAGGATTGATCTTGATGTTGTGGCGGGCGTGGGGTTTTCGAACGTTTGGACGCTCGCCGGGTTCTATGTTCAGGGGAATAAACTTATTCTCTATCCTCAGAACGCGGTTCCGCAGAACACCACGATCAGGCTTTATTACTACAAGCGAACGCTCGTACTGGCGCCACCATCGGACTTTGGGCAAGTGAAGACGATCGATGCTTTATCGAACACCGTTACGCTCACCTATCTGCCATTTACTTGGGCCACGGGCACGGTTCTGAACACGGTATCAAGTCTCTCGCCATTTTCTACAACGAACACCCAGCTTACGGTTGTGGCCACATCTTCTCCATCACTTATCCTCGATACGGTAGAGGGGATTCAAGTTGGAGATTACATCTCTGAGCAGGGTTACTCTGCCATCCCACAAGTTCTTGTGGAAGCGCATGCACTTCTCGCCCAGCTCACGGCCGTAAAATGCCTCGAGGGGCTTGGCGCAACCTCTGGCATGCAGGCTGCGATGCAACAGGCGCAGAAGCTTGAAAAGAACATGATGGTCATGATCTCTCAGCGTGTGGATGGCAGCGTGAAGAAGATCGTAAACCCCAATGGTGGCCTTCGCCTAAGCTCCGGTATCTGGCGCAACGGCTACAACAGAAACTACTAGGGGGCACAACGCGTGAGCCAGCAGCAAAAGCTTGATCTACAACTTCGAGGCCTCTACACGGCGCCAAACGATCTCTCCGGCGTTCCGCAGGGGGCGCTTGAAGTCGCAGATAACCTTGTCATCAACTACAAGAACCTTTTGCAATCACGCCGTGGCCAAACCCAGTACGGTGATCCTCTTCCCATCATATCTGGGGGCGACGTTAATAAGATCTTTAACTACGCCTCAAAGCTCCTCGTTAACTACGACAACAAGATGGCCTATGACTCGGGGCTTGGCGTCTGGGTTCCATATTCTGGAACATATAATCCTCCGGCTACGAATTATAAGATGCGTAGTCTTGAGGCCCTAAAGAACTTTTATTTCACCACCGACAATGGAATCTATAAGCTCGATAGCATCACAGGAACTCCCGTGCTCGCCGGAGCTCCAGAAGGACTTGGCGGCGAAGGGTTTTTGAGTGGATCCACGGGGTTTCTCTTAGATAACTCGGCCGTAGCTTATCGCATCGTTTGGGGTTACCAAGACGCCAACGGTAACCTTGTTCTGGGTGCTCCGAGTGAACGATTTGTGATGCAAAATGCTAGCGGGCATTCTGTGAACGTTCTCTTGTCGTATCCGATCCCAGCCGAAGTCACGACAGACTACTTCTACCAAATCTATCGCTCGAACGGGACGGTGTCGGCAACGGCTGAGCCCGATGATGAATTACAGCTTGTATTGCAGCAATCGCCAACCGCTGGGGAAATTGCAGCCAAGGTGTTCTTTGTCACAGATGAGACGCCATATTCCCTGATGCGGGCCACGCTCTACACGTCGCCATCCCAAGAGGGGATTGCAAACGCTAACCTTCAGCCTCCATACGCGCTCGACATGGACGTGTTTAAAACCTGCGCCTTTTATGCGAACGTTCGCCAAAAGCAGAGTCTCACGCTCGCCCTTATTTCCGTAGTGCTGCCATCTCTAGGTTACCAAAGTGAGTCTGGCGTAACGACTACCTCTGGCTCTGCCATTGTTACGGGCATCACGGACACTTCTCTTCTTCGAGTGGGCATGCGTGTTGTTGGCCTGTCGATTCCCGTGGGCGCAAAGGTTCTATCCATCAACTCTTCGACCCAAATCACCATGGATAGAAACGCCACGGTGACGAACACGGCTCCAGCGACGTTCCAGGATAGGTTTTCGATCGGCGGCCAAGATTACTGGGCAGATGCGGGGGAAGATTTTGCCACCAACACGTTTGCCGTAAGTCAGGCGGGAACCCCCGGCGTGAACATCGACCAAACGGCCATTAGCCTTGTGCGGGTCATCAACGCTTCTGCCACGAATACCACGATCTACGCGTATTACACCTCGGGGCTCACAGATCTTCCTGGCCAAATGCTCTTTAAAGCAAGATCCCTTACTCAAGCCGCGTTTTACGCCACATCCACCGCGGGCGGATCCTTTAGCCCCGCGCTTTCCGTATCTGGAACAGATGTTGTTTCGGGGGATGATGTTCGCCAAAATAGGGTCTTTATCTCCAAGGCTGGCCAAGTAGAAGCCGTACCCATTTACACGTACTTTGACATCGGAGCTGCCAACTTCCCAATTCAGCGAGTTGTGGCCCTCAGGGATGGTATTTTTTTCTTTAAAACAGATGGCGTTTATAGGATCTCGGGGGAAGATTTCTCCTCGTTCACCGTAACACTCATCGACAACACCGTTGCGCTCCAAGTTCCAGAATCTGCGGTACCATTTAATAACCAGGTATTTTGTTTCACGACGCAAGGAATTGCGGCCGTATCCGACTCTGGTGTTCAGCTGATCTCGGTGCCCATTGAGAGCACCCTTCTTGAGTTATCGAGCGAACAGTTTGTGAACTTCTCGACGGCATCCTTTGGCGTGGCGTATGAGTCCGCTCGGCTGTACCTATTTTACACGGTTATAAAAGAAGACGACACGTTCGCACGGCAAGCGTTCGCATACAATTCGCTCACTGATTCTTGGACCAGGTGGGTGATGGATAGAACGTGCGGAGTGGTGAACTCTGCTTCCAATAAGCTCTACATGGCTCAGCCCGATACGGGTCAGGTGCTGATTGAGCGCAAGAACTACACGAACACGGACTACGCAGATGAGCAATATGATGTTGTGATCGCCTCGATCGACTCGCTTACGCAGATGACTCTGGTGGACGCCACAAACATCGAGGCCGGCATGACGCTCATCCGGGCCAGCCGCAACGCCTATATCAACGCCGTTGTGGGTAATGTTCTTACCGTGGATTCTTCGGATGGATTCACCACTGGGGATGCCATTGCCTACACCCCGATCATGAACAAGGCCCAGTGGTCACCAATTGACGCCGAAAACCCCGGGATCTTAAAGCAATTCTCGGAACTAACATTCCTGTTTAGAGACGCAGCCTTTAGGAAGATCACTGCTGGGTTTTCCACAAACCTTTCGAGCGGGTCTACGCTTGTGGATATCTTTAACAAAGGTGGTGGCGGTTGGGGCACATTCCCGTGGGGATCTCAGCCTTGGGGCGGATCCTTTGGTGGTCCAGGAGTGCTCAGGACCTTTGTTCCACGTGAAAAACAGTACTCTTCGTGGCTCACGCTCTCGCTAAGCACGAACGAGGCCTTCACGGGATTTGCTCTTCAGGGCGTATCTCTCATGTTCACCGCGGCCTCGAGCTGGGTGAAATAATGAAGCTACCTACCTTAAAGAAGATCCTCCGCGAGGACTTAAAGGGTGCTCCAGAGTGGGTTCAGCCAATCCTGGATACCATCAACCCCTTCATGGAGCTTGTGTATCAGGCGTTCAACAAGAACCTGACGCTCACCCAGAACATCCAGTGTTCGGTGAAAGAAATCACCTACAAAACGCCCACCACATACCCCACGGGAGTATCGGATGTGCGGTTCATTAGTGATCTGAAGGTAAAGGCCACGGGCTGCGTGCTTTTGCAGGCGTATGACCAGTCTACGTACCTGCCCCCGCCGGGCCCAGTGTATGTTCCATGGGTCGAGAACAACGGGAATATTGTGATTAGTGCCATCACGGGACTTGAGGCGGATAAAACCTACCTCATCAGGCTTTGGATCACGTAATTTACCACTATTTGATAGGAGATTTGGTCGAATATGGCGTTCTATGATGATGAAGACGAACAAAACCAAAGTGGCCAAGCGGCCGCGGCTCCTGCTGATTCTCCAACAACGCCAAACACGACGAGTGCCCAATCTGGAACACTAGATGCTGGCTCAGCCGGGACTGCTTCGACGAGCGCTGCTTCCAGTGCAGCAGCTTCCGCGAACGCCCAGGGTAAGGATGCTCCGGCAAAGCCCGCGTTCTTCAACATCTCGCAATATATCGACGCCAATAAACCACAATCGCAGAAGCTGGCTGGCCAGGTTGCAGGTAGCGTGGATGCCAAGGCTCAAGGCGTAGATGATGCCCTCAATAGCGCCACAAACTCCTTTAACCAGACCGCCCAGGCTCAGCAGATTAACCAGAACAGCGATCTCTTGAACCAAGTTCAGAACAACGCTGCCGCGGTTACAGCTGACCCCGATCAAACGAGCTCTTTTAACCAGATGCGTGATGCCACTTATACTGGCCCCACTAGTCTTGATGATACTCAGTCCGGTGGCACGGCATGGTCTGGAATCCAAAACGCACTTACGGCGGCGCAACAGATTAAGGCGGATGCCGGAACTGAGTCTGGAAGGATGGGGCTTATCAAAAGCCTTGATGCCAACGCCCCTCATGTCACGCAAGGCGCGCTGAACTTCGATAACCTTTTGTTGCAGTCGAACCCCGATGCAGCAGGACAGCTTGCTAACGCGGGCTCTAGTCTTGCCACTGCAAATGATCGGATCAACGCCGCGAACACGGCAGCGCAGACGCAGGCCACCAACATTGCCGCCAACAATGCCGCTACCGCAAAGGCAGCACAGGATGCGGTTGCAACTGGCTACCAAAACCTTGGATCAGACCTTGGTTCACGGGAAGCAGCCCTTCAGGCTCAGCAAGACGCTCTTTATCAACAGATTAAAACTGGTCTTGGTGGGAGCGGTCAGCTTACATCTGCTCAGCTCCAATCTCTTGGGCTAGCCCCCAACACTGAGACCTTTAACCTAAACCTCGGTGATTACCTTGATAAGGGTGCCGATGTTGACGTGAACAGTGCCGCAAACGCTGACGACCTAGCTAAGCAGAGCGCGCTTCAGTCTCTTGCGGCTCAAGGTCAGGATCTTGGTGGCCTTATCTTGAACCCTGCAGAGGGGCTCGGACAGGTCGGCCAAGCTTATAACTTCCGAGCGAATGATCTTTCCTCGGCGCAAAGCAAAGCTCAGAACGACTTTAGCTCCCAGGATGTTTCGCTGCAGAACACCATCGATAACATGCTCAAGGCAGGTAAGATGAATAGCTGGGCTGGTGGCTTAAGCGCAGCCGATCTACAAAAATTATATGCTGTCGAGGCTCAACAATCTGCTTTGGCCCAGCAATACGGTATCGGTAAAAAATTAGGAGTTTCTTCATGAGTTTATTATGCGCACTCTTTGGTGGTGGTGGTGATAAGGACGCTCAAGCAGCGCTCGACCAGTACAACGGCATAACGACTCCCGATACGGATGCCGAGCAGCTGCAACTACAGCAATATGTGGATCAGGGCATCCTCACGCCCGAGCAAGCCAAGGCGTATACCGTTAATGGTAGCGCGCTTAGCGACATGGATCTTGATACGCAAGGGAAAGCTGCTCAGCTGTCTGCTCTTCAATCTCTGCAGAACATCGGCAACAACGGTGGCCTGACGGACAGCGATAAATCAGCTCTCCAGCAGATTCAGAGCAAAGAGCAATCGACCGCCAAAGGTGCTCGAGATGCGATCTTGCAGAACGCTCAGGCACGCGGTGCTGGTGGATCTGGTCTTTCGATGCTCGCCCAGCTTCAAAACGCGCAGGATTCGGCTACACGTCAGAGTGCTTCGGACCTTTCGGTTGCTGGCCAAGCTCAAGATCGCGCGCTTCAAGCTCTGCAGTCTGCCGGCACTTTGGGCGGAACGATCAACCAGAACCAATTTAACCAACAAGCGACGATCGCCAACTCGCAAAATGCGATCAACCAGTTCAATGCCGCAAATCAGCAACAAGTTGGTCTTGCGAACACCTCTGCGAACAATTCCGCGCAGGCCTCAAACCTTGCGAACAAACAGACCGTCGCCAATGCGAACACCCAGCTCGCTAACCAGCAGCAGCAATACAACAAAAGTCTTGCGCAAACGGATTACAATAACCAGCTCCAGCTCGCGAACTCCAAGGCCGGCGCATATGGAACTGCGGCAAACCAAGCCAACCAAGACCGCTCTGGAAACATGGGCCTTGTTGGTAGCCTTGCTAGCGCAGGAGCCACCGCGATCTCCGATGAGCGCGCTAAAGAAGAGATCAAGCCCTTCGATGCTTCTTCGTTCCTCGATTCTCTTACGGGTTATAAATATAAATACAAAGATCCAAGCGATGGGCCGGCAAGCAAGTTGGCGTTATGGCGCAAGATCTTGAAAAAGAAGTTCCGCAAATGGTTAAAGAAGCTCCCAGCGGTAAGAAGATGGTGGATTATAGCCCCGCAAAAGCTGGTGGCCCGATCCTCGCTGGCCTCGCGGACCTTCATGAACGCCTCAAACACCTAGAAGGGAAGAAAAGCTAATGGCTGGTATTTCCGATGACGATCTTGCCGATATCCTAGGCCAAGGGGACGACGAAGAGGAAGAGCAACCACAGGCTTCTCCTGCGCCGCCCACTGTTCCAAGCGCTCCATTGCCAATCGGCGTGCAGCCTTCGCAAGGCGCAGCTCCTGCTTCTCCTTATTCGATCCAGAATCCTGCCGTTCAGGACTATATGAAAAACCTTCTGGGAGATAAGTATTCCGATGCGTCTCGCCAGCAGATTGTAGACCAGAACGCTAAAGATGCTTCTGGGCCAAACATCCTTGCAGCAATCGCGGGGCTTGGCGCTGGTCTTCAGGGACGAGACACGGGAGCTGCAAGCCAGGCCTTTCTTGGCCAACAAAAAGCTCAACGAGACGCGAAACTTCAGGCGTTTGATGCCGGCAAACAGGGCATACTCAGCAACGCTAAAGCCGGAAATGACCTCTATGATGCTGCTCAGAACCAAGAGCAGCAGGCTAAAGAACGAGATCCTAATTCCGCTGAATCTCAAGCCGCACAAGCTGCCGCCAAGAAAATGGGGATTAATCCCGACGTTGCGGACAACATCACGGCCGCGCAGTTTAAGTCTCAAGGCCCAATCTTTGAGAAAATGTATCAGGTTGAGCAAAACAACCAGACCCGTAGAGATACGTTAAATGCCAACGCTCAGAATCGTAGAGATTCGGCCATAGCCCGGGCACAAGATCACGCTACGGCCTCACAAGATAAGGCGCTCACCAGCACGCAACAGGTTCTTGAATCTGCTCGTGGTAACCCAGCGGTTGCTCAAGCGGAAAAGGATATCTACTCTTCGCAAAAGGCCAACAGCCTCATGAATATGTACGGTGATCCGAACAAGTTATCCATGCCTCAGGTTCGGTTGCTCTCAAGCGAGATCGCAAAGATCGCTTCGGGTGGTGTTCCAGGGATGCATGAGCTTGAAGGCTTGCAGCCATCTACCCTCACGGGGAAAATGAGCGAGATCGCAAGTAGACTAACGAACAGCCCAACTCCTGCGCATGCCGCAGAGTTTGTGAAGCAGTACAAAGACTACGCCGATGGCCTCACTAAAGATGCCCAAAAGGTTATCTCCGACAAATATGGCCGTGTGATCGAGTCGCGCAAGAACCAGCTTGGCGAGGGTAACTACAACACGCTCAAGGACAACTATGTGAACCGTTTTGCGGCACAAGAGCCGGCGGCCGCAAACTCTGGCCCCGTCATGGGAAGCTCGGATGCCGTTCGCATGAAGGATCCTAAGGGTAACATCCGGCTTATTCCTAAGTCGCAGGTTAAAGCTGCCATTGCCGCTGGAGGCTCTCTTGCCGACAGCCAAATGGCGGATGCAGGAAGCCCATAATGGCAGACTTCAACTGGGATGATCATCCTGTAGAGAGCAAAGACGCTCCTGCAGCTGGTGCATCAAACGCTGCATTTAGTTGGGATGACCATCCGGTTGAGGAAAAAAATCCTGGCGTGCTTGGCCTAATTAAAGCCATGATCTCAGGGAAAGACGAAGATCGCCCTGATTCCTTGAAGCCAATCGACCAGGCTACAAACGCGCTCACGAGCGGCCTTATTCATGGCGGTAGCGCTGGGTTTAACGATGAGCTTGCGGGAGCTGCGGCATCTCCCCTGGGAGCAGCCAAACAAGTTGGTAACCTCTTTGGCGCTGGGATCAATGACCAAGATGTTCATGATTACATCAAGGCTAGAAACGCTGCGCGCGTTCAGGATGCAAACACACAACAAGCAAACCCCAACTCATATATGGCAGGCGAGTTCGCTGGATCCCTTGTCCCCGGAGCACTAACGGGCGGTGAATCCGCACTTGGAACCATTGGCGGAGCAGCTCTTCAAGGAGCCGCGACTGGAACCGGTGCTTCGGACGCGCAGAGCATTGGCGACCTTGCTCGTGATGCTGGCACTGGATACGTTTCAGGGGCGGCGGGTGGTGCGGTAGGACTTGGTATCGGAAAAGCGCTTCAGAGCGGCGCCGGCATGATCGGCGAAGGCATATCTAAACTTGGATCTTCGCTTGGGAATACCGCCGAAGACCTTGCGGTAAAAGCAACGGGTGCAACCGGTCGTCAAACCGCCAAGTTTGCAGATGATGCTGGTCGTCAGCTCCTAGATCGTGGTCTCATTAAGCCGTTTGATTCTGCCGGCAACATTGCAGGCCGAGTTAGCGGAGCATCTGATGATGCGGGGAATGCGATTAACTCTGCTCTCAGCCAACTAGACTCTAAGGGTGTTACCGCGAGTCAAAAGAATGTCGTTGATGGCATTAAACAACAAATTGATCAGCTTTCTAAAGACCCAAGCCAAGCCGGCGTGGTGAGAAAGCTTCGCGGAATCATCGATGACATTTCTGCAACTGGTGACGACGCCATACCTCTTACTCAAGCAGAATCCATCAAACGCGGATTTAATAAGGCTGCAGGTAATTGGCTGGATCCTGAAGCGGGTGCTGCAGGCAAGCAAGCATACCGGGGATACATGAATGAAGTGGAACGGGCGGCCACCGAAGCCGATCCTGCTCTCGCAAAACAGTTCACCGAGGGTAAACAAACCTTTGGTCTCCTAGCTCCTATCCAAGAGGCCGCGGAAAAGCGTGCTGCCCAGTTAAACCAGTCTCCTTTTGGCGGGTTGGGTGATTTTGCCGCGGGCGCGACAGGATCTATTGCCGGTGGTCCTGGAGCTGCGGCTACGATTGCAGCAAGAAGACTTGTCGCACCTCGCCTTGCTTCTACGGGCGCCGTCACGGCCGACTTCTTATCTAAGGCTGCTCAGCAAGCTCCCGAGATGCTCGGTAAGTTTGCACCAGTCATGCAGAGTGCGGCGCAGCGTGGATCTCAGGCGGTTGCCGCAACGCACTTCATCTTGGAGTCGAGTAACCCAGAATACCGTGAGATGATGAAGAAGCTTCAAGATGAACATCAGGGTGACCAAGGGGAGTAGGATGCAGTGGACAACATCAACAGCGACGGAACATCTCTCGTAGGGAAAATTGCAAAAATGAGCAGCAGACTTCTTGTCTCGCTCATCAGTGTGATCGTTAGCTTCGCTGTTTTTCTAAGGTTTATCCACGACACGGCCGTTGAGGCAAAAGCGATTGCGGTGGGCGTTCGGGATGATCAGCGCACCATGGAATCCAGGATCACAACGGAAGTTATTTCCAACATGGTTATCATTAACAACCAAAACCAAGAGTTCATGCGTAATGAGTTTGGCAAAATGGACGCCAAATTGAACGCTATCCGCGGAGGAATGAGCAAATGACATTCTGGAGCTGGCTAAAGGGCCTATTTGGCGCTCAGGAATTAAAGCCTGCTGTGATTGCCCCCGCGAAGGTTGAAACGACGAACGAAAAGATCCTACGTATTGCGCGTGGGGAGCTCGGCATCAAGGAGACCCGTGGGGGAGAGACACCGAGAATCCTTGAATATGACATGTGCACCACACTCAAAGCCAAAGAGGATGAAGTTCCCTGGTGCGCGGCGTTTGTCTGCTGGGTCCTCACGCAGGCGGGGGTAGAATCCACACATAGCGCTGCTGCGATTAGCTACAGGACTTGGGGCGTAGAAGTCCCATCTATTAACGAAGCGCTTCCTGGAGATATTATCGTGAGATCACGCACGGGTGGAAACCATGTGCATATTCTCGAAGTAAAATCCACGACACCTACGATGTATACGGCATTAGGTGGCAACCAATCGGATGCCGTGACGATCTCGACCTATTCAAAGAATGGCATCATCGCCATTAGGAGAGCTAAAGTATGAAAGCGCCATTTATTTATGTTCTTATCGTTGGGATTGTTGCGGCCTGCGCCGGAATTCAAAAGGCTGTGGATAGTGGGGCGCCAGCGTCTGCTCCAGTGGCTGTTGCAAAGCCTGATGTTACGGCGGCAAACGTTAGTTCGTGCCTCTATAGCGTTTCAAACCGCGGCACGATCCCACTTGCGATGGTTAAGGATGTGGTAGCAGCGCTTCGCGAAACGCCAGACGAAGTATTTGCCGTAAACGACAACTCTGATGTCTATGGCTCGACCGTCTCTGTGCTTGGGCCTTGGACGTCGATCAAGCAGCGCGCGGCTTCGATGGGTGTGATCATGCTCGTGGAAGCGGGGTTTGAGTCTTCGTGGAACTACGCCGAGGGGCGCGACATGAGCGCCACGAACACGACCTCCTGCACGGCAGAAGCTGGGCTATACCAAACCTCTGGGAACATGAACACGTTTAACTCCGAGGCGTCGGCTGTGCTTATTCCCTTCCAGGCTAAATACTGCAAGTCCACGACTTGTGATGAGTTCCAGCGTTGCACGAAAGAACCCGTGAAATCCTTTGTGCATGGCCACTTTATTCGGGCAGCTCGCATCACGACAAAGCATTGGGGTCCTATATCCCGCAAAGAGATCAATCCGTATCTGAAGAAGGCATGTGCCGTTCAGATTGAAGCGTTACTTTAAGGCAGATTCCGCGGCGATCCCGCGGCAGAAGGAGAGTGATTTTTATGGCATATGATCTTCAGTCCCTGGTCGATAAGTTAAAAGCAAAAGGGCTAGAGCTTGGCGAAGAGGCCGCACAACTTGTTGTGGACTCCGTGTTCGAGTGGCTGCCAGAACAGGCCGCAAAATCTGAGACGAAAGTTGACGATTTCATCATGGGCCTTTTGCCTATCTTGAAGCCAATGGCCGACAAACTCGTCGCAGAAATTGACGGGAAGTAATTAGAGATGGGGTGGCTTGGAGATTTTCTAGGAAAGCTCTTGGGGCTGCCCCAGCTTGTATCCAGTTTCTTTGCGTGGATCAAAACGACCGTAGCGGGGTGGTTTAAGACCAAGGCACAGGACAAAGAAATTGCAGAAGACGCTCAAGGTCAGACCGACAACTTAAAGAAGGTTTTAGACAATGAAAACGCAACGCCTGAAGAAATCGATAGCGCTCGGCGCGATAGCCTTGAT
This sequence comes from Iodosphaeria phyllophila, assembly GCA_025802455.2. Taxonomy (NCBI): domain Eukaryota; kingdom Fungi; phylum Ascomycota; class Sordariomycetes; order Amphisphaeriales; family Iodosphaeriaceae; genus Iodosphaeria; species Iodosphaeria phyllophila. The sequence continues at coordinate 19,546 of JAOYMO020182797.1, read as the reverse complement.
CATTTGTAGTGGATGCGCGGGAGGACCAGATACCCGCCTCTGTAGGTTTGATGATCGGGCCACGGTGGGCACCCGTCTGCTTTGTTATAACCTCAAAACTGACTATGATTCGGCGGGGAATTTAAAGCCCGGCCGGAAGATGAAAGAAACCTATATTTCTGTTCCAGATTTAAAGGCACTTCGCGGATACCTTATGGTGCCTCCTGGGAAAGATGAAACGAACCTCCGTGAATGCGTTCGCCGGCTACGTAATGGCCAGCAGAATTGCTCTTGATGGAAAGCTTACACGCAAAAGCAGCTGTATTGGTGGACTCACAGGGGAAGGCCTTTGATGCCTCTAATCCTATCCCTATGCAGTTTGATGTAGGCGGGGATCACGACCTGCCGGCGGCAGACGGCTCGCTTCAGGGGATTCCCATTGTACTCGTGGACTCTAGTGGGGCGGTTATTAATGCTGCAAACCCGATGGCGATGTATTCTGTGGGTGGCCTTGTTGAAGGACCTAAGGGCGATACGGGAGCCACGGGGGCGCAGGGGCCAAAGGGAGATGCTGGTGCCACTGGAGCAACGGGCGCCACAGGCGCTACGGGTACAGCTGGGGCGAACGGAACCAATGGGACTAGCCCAACGCTCACGGCAGTCGCCACGACGCCTACAAGGGTGCTGGGAACAGCCTTCCAGCCAAGCAGCACAAAGGTGGTGGATTGCTTTTATACGGGCCTTATCACCTGTACCTCGACGTTATTGGGTGGCCAGGGCGGTAAGATTGAATTGCTCTCGGATGCCGTGAACCCTCCCACTACGGTGCGGGGAAGAATATCTAACGCGAGCTCGGTATCTCTAGCGATTGCGCTGACGGCGGTGAACGCCCAGGAGAGTGTGCTTAGCTATAGGGTGCCGGCGGGTCATTATGTGAAGCTTGTGGCAACGCAGATCACGGGGACGCCGACGATAAGCCTAACGGCGCAGGTTGAAGTTACGGTGAGCTAAAGCGTAGGGCTTTTCTGCGCTGCTGGCTGTGGTGCCGCTTTATACAGTTCTTGCAGGTAACGTCTTTGAGGTTTGCGGCGGAGGTAAGATATTTCCTCTCCGCAAACCCGAAGGCGCATACAGGCATGCCATTCTTATCTTCAAGGTGAAGCTTTAGGCCGCGGGCTACCGTCACGTATGGGCGGAAGTCATCGCCTAGGGCTGTCTTGTAGATAGATGCACTCATACGGGATCGTAGGTGGCATCAAAGAGGTCTGGCGTGCAGACAGAATACCCATCGCTTGTCTTGAGGATCCAGGAATCCGTGTCGACGCTTTGGCGGCCGTACTTGTTGTCAAACATGAGGCCAGTGACGACATCGGAGTCTGCGGTGTGGGCAGCGATGAAGTCGATGTCAAAGAAGGTTTGGAGCGCGGTATAGGTGGTGCCATCTACGAATTGTAGGGCCTGAACTTCGATTGGTTTTTGCTTATAGGTAGGCATAATTGGTCTCCATTATTGCGTCATGAATTGCCAAAGTACAAGTGAGAAGGCTGCGATCACAAGAATTGCAAAGATGCTGGGGCGGTGCTTCTTGTGCGCGGGTTTATGCGGAGCATCTAGGAAAGCGGAGGCAAGGAGTATTCTCTCGAGCCTTTTGTCAGTCATCAAAGACCACGCGCATACCCATCACTGTGCCATAACGGCGGCCTAGAGGGTCTTTGGCCTCCTCATCTTCGATGTTGGACAAGGATGCGGGGTTAAGTTTGGGTAGCCAATCACCCGAGCGCCCGAACAAGTAGCTCTCAAAGGCACTCGGGCCGTAGCCATACTCTGCCAAGTACTTCCCTGCCCACAGGTAAAACTCTTTATGCTCTTCATCGTTCATTTGAGGATCTCCTTGAGTCGCTGCCTGGCCTTGAACTTAAGCACCTTTTGGGGATCAATGGGACCACCACATGACCTGCATTTAAGAACCCACTGCGCGTTAGACAGGTATTCTATCTTGCAGGTTAGGAAGGCCTTCTTGCATTTAACATATGGGTATGGACCCTTTGGCGGGGAGCTCACTTGCCTGGCACTAATTGAGGTGGCGGGAAACTGTCAACTAGCTCGGTGACGGTGATGACAACCTTGCCTTGTTTGGGGGGGGCCTTAACCCAGGAGAACTCTGGCTGGCCGATAACCCCCATGTTGTCATCTTCTAGGACTTTAAAGAACACGAGGGCATCAAATAGGTGTTTGGCGGAAGAGACAAGGCCATCAAAGTCTGGAGTCTTCGCTGAGTGCCGTACAAAGGTCACAGCGGCGCGTTTGTAGGGGAACCTGGGTATTTGGGTACGGATGGCATGGTAAACGAGCACACGCCATTTCATGCGCTCCTTGTGGATGACGGCCCAATGCTGGCCACTCTTCATGTTTATGGGCTTTGGCAAGGAATGGATCTCAAAGCTGATCATGATCCCAGATCATACCCTGTTTCCTCCATCCGTTGAGGGCAAGCCATTCTTGAACTTTTGGGTACTTTTCGATGAACTTATTGAGGCCGATGTTGTGGATCTCATCGTGGAAGCGTTTGATGATGGGGATTCTATTCCAGGACTTCTTTGTATGCTGTGGATGGGCTCTTGAACCTATGAGGAGGCATTCGATGGCACCCTCGGCTTTGGTGATGACGCACTTCATCTGCAATCAGAGACTCCCTAGGTACTTATCCATGAAGAAATAATGCAACCGTTACGAATGGTTGTCAAAATATTGTCAGCAAGCACTTGACACCGTCCGGAAAATGCAAATAAGCCCACCAAACAAAGCTAGATCCCCCGCGAAGGTTTTATAGCGTTTTGAAAGGTAGGCCCAATGTGAAAACAAAGTCCAACAACAAGGTACAACTGTCAATTTTCGACCTCAAGTCGGAGCAACAAAACTTTGACACGCTCAATAAAAAGCTAAACCAGATCCTTGGTCTAGATAACAGGCCCGACACCAAACTCATGCTCGATGCTATTCTTGCGAACCCTACATCGTTTAGAGAACCGCAGCGGCAGTTCATTAAACAATGCGCCCTGAACTTCATGTTCGATAGAGTGCTAACCGACAAACAACTTGATTACCTCCACGCTCTCTACAAGCAAGTTCCGAAGGCAGCGGTTAAACACCATTCGAATGAAGGCAGGCTCACATTGGTGCGAGAATCCTAAACATCCGGTTCCTAGGAAATGCGGAAGAGGGAAGAAGGCACAGGAAGACCCTAGACGTAGCAACTAGGCTTTCTAGCCGCTACATCTTGGTGCCCTGTTCGATCAAACATCCGTATACCTGAGGTAGCCGTTGTCGGTCGGAAGCGGTGTTTTAAAAACGCGTCACCGCTACATAACCTAATTTCTGAGAGACACGTTTCTTACGTCTCCGAGTACACATGATTAGGTCCTGCCCATAGAAGCGGATGTATTTCTCATCGCCCGCCTACCTTAAGAGAGGAAGATTCTTGTCTTAAGGCAAAACTATTGGCCGCACTACATGCCCTGACTTTTGGTACAACCCCGCGGTAGTCAGGCTTGGAACTCATCAAAACCGCCGCCGTCCACTGGACCGAGGCAATAACCATCACTGGCATTGCACAGCTTTGACTTTCAAGGTTGTTCGGCTTTTGCCGCTTATTGCTAAGCTCTCGCTAGAGATTCTATCCTTGGCGTTGACTAGAATGTTTGGAGTGTTTATTCTTCAGACATTCTGTTTTCAGCAATTCCGAATATAGAAACGCCTAGCCCAGGAGTAAAGTACCTAGGCTAGGCATTTTTATTTGTGCTTCAGATCTGTTAGAAGCGCGATGACCGTTGGTGAAGATAAGCTTTTAGTTTGCAGTGGTTGAGCTTAGGGGCACATCTAACGCAGCTAGCTATTTATTCTTCTCTGTGGGCCAAAACCTACGCTACGCCATTTTTCCGTCACCGCAAAGTAAAGTTTCCTTTATTGGTTCTGCATGGCGATCACGCCTTGGCCAAGTATTTGGTAGTAAAGCGTGTAGCTATAGGGAAGGGCTTCATTGCTGTTACAGGTACCATCACGTGCGGTGATCGTGATGAACACGGATCCCGAGCTCACGCCTGGGTTTAAATCTTTATAGGTGCCCACCGAGTGACAGTTGTCGGCCGAGGTGTCTTTGATGTCGATCGCACAGCTTGCGGCGAAGTTCACATCTGCTACCGATGCATCCTTGTCTCCCAGGAGCTGCGTAGAAGAGCTACAAGCGCCCGTGGTGCTGATCTTGGTGGAATCCATGGGGTCACAGGCCGTAAGGAGCACGAGGCCTACAATGGCGGCTATCTTGGTTTGGGTGGTGATATTCATAAACCCAGTATGACAGTTTTATGCCGCACTGTGTATTAATCTTTGGTTAAGGCGAGATCTCTCTTACGAGGGTAAGTGCTGGATTTCTTGTCATCCCGTTTGAGTCGTATTCATACACATGGCCAATGTCATCATAGGCAAGGTAGGCGTCCCCAAACAGGGACTTCTGTGCCACTTTTATGACACTCCCATTTCTTGCCATGAAGCTCTTCCCAAGCCTTGGACTTAGCGGTTTGATGACAGGTGCCTTGCCACGAGGTTTTCGGTGAATGATAGCGTGAAAACTACCGTCATAGTGATCCATATCGGCGACAACACTCCTACCCAGGGCCAATCAATATTCCCCAGGAGCTTTAGGGTTATAAACACAATGGCAAGGAGCCCTGGGAAACGAATAGGGATCCCATCCTCAAGATTATGGTTTGCCATAGCTACATAACTCCTCTACGCCCAATGAACGCCCGATAGAAGCCCAAATGCTCGTAACAGGTACAAGATCACGGCCACCACCACCACGACATTAAAGATACTCTTGATATTAGCATCCATCGGGATCGCCGAGTTCACCGCCCAAAGCAGGACGCCCACTAACACCAGGAACACTAAGATGCTCACGATTGGAATACTTACCATGTAGGCGATGGTACCAGGTCTTTGTCTAGGGAGAATAAAGAGTTCTTAACTAATAACAAAGCCACTGGCATCCGCCTCGCACATTAGGCACCAGTAGCCATATTCTTTTGTGACCTTAACCTGGCGCCCAACCTTAAGGCCAAGCCAACTCTTTAGGGCCGCCATGCATTCCTCGCTGTTGCTCTCAAGGAATGCATCTTTGCGCTTCATATATTCATCGGCGATATTCTTGGCGACCTGCAGCTCAAGCTTCATCGCTTCGTATTCTTCATATGGCATCGTTATTGTTTTCATTTTTCCTCATCTGCGATCTGTACCATTTGGCACCTTCTTGGAACGCGGTAGCTTTTAAGGCGAATAACTCTATTTGCAGTTTGCTTCCGGTTTCCAGGCACTCCGGAGCAGCTCTCATCGAGTATGTCTCTATTTCCTCGTCGCTCGGCCCATGTGCGCATTTCGCCGTTTCATCGACATCCCTTGCTTCAAAGAATATCTGTATCAGTGTTTCCACCTGTATCGCGGTAAAACCAGCGACGCGAAGAGATTTAGCTCGTCGGGTCATTGCGGTTGCCGGGGGCTCGGGTTTATTTGTCATCTTTCCCCATCCCATTCTTTCAGTTTAGTCAGTAGTGTACGGGCTCGCTCTCCAGCATAAACTGGTATACGAAGGCCATCTATAGACTCGATAGTGCAGACTCTGGCACTTGCGTAAAACTGAATCACCGGAATCACTTCCGCGAGGATCTCTTGCTCAAGGACTTCAAGGGCCTCTGTGATGTGCTTTTCAAATTCTTGGTCAGTAACGTCGATCAGGCGTTTCCATTTTTCGTAAATAAAATCGGGCATGGAGTAGAACCCTTTAACTATGTGGTGCGCCCTAGATTTGTTTGTGCCCACCCAGCAACCGCTTAATTCGTCGATGTCGGGCTGTAGCGACCTACATGCCCTTCTAAACTCTTCTTCGGCAATCCTGTTAATACCCCATAGTGCGCGCCGGATGCTTTTCTCATGAAGCTCTTCGATTCCACGCTTTATGTCGTTCGTTTTCCTCAACGCTGCGATGTATCTATTAGTCTGTGCAATGATCCAGATAATAATGCAGAGAGCGGATGCAATCGCGATGATTAGGTAGTTGGTCATGGCTTCTTCCATCTAGGCAGCTCTTCTTCGGTTGGGCATGGTGACATGTATCCAAGAACCCACCATGAGCGTTTCGCAGTCTTCTTATCAACCCACTCCACCATAAGGCATGCATCTCTCCATTCTTGGGCGTGCCCTTTTAAATATGGGTCAATTGGGTCGTAGCAATATTTAAAGCCTTCAGTTTCTTTAAAGCGCTTGTTCTCCCCCCACCCCTTTATCCAAGGGTCGTTGAGCAACTCCGCTAGGGAGGAAAACTTTTGCCTGGGTGTTGCTGGCGTGATGTCCATGAATGGTGGTACATGACTTACGAATTCATATTCCTTAGGTTCTTCCATGGGTTTCATATCCTTTTCTTTGCGTCCTTCAAGAGACGATACACATCATCTAAAGCCGCCGGGACGGTCACGCCCGACTTCCCTTTTTTGAACTTGGCGACAACGGCCATGGCGGCCTTCATGCCATCTTTATAGCCATCCCGGTATCGTTCTTGCGTAAGCGCATCTCGTACACCTTCATCTTCAGCCTCTACCATGGCCGGGTAGATTAGGCTGACCAAAGAGCGGCGGAACTTAGCCTCGTATTCAAATTCGTTGATATTAACGTGAGCGAAGTACTGTCTTGATATCGAAGCAGCTAAAATCTTTGCTCGGAATTTTGCCGGGCTCATCTTTTTAGAGCGATTGGCTTGCATATATTAGCCTTGTTAGCGACGGTTTTATGTCTAATCAACCATTAAAAACCTTGATTGTTAGTTATGATTTGGTCTAGCGGTTCATCATGGCAAAACAATCTCGGCTACGACTTAGTAAAAAACAAATTAATGAACTCATTCGCCTGAAGTTATCGGGCGTCACCGTTGGACAACTCGCCAAAGACTTCAACATGAGCACTTCGATGGTTTATTATTGGCTGTCTGCGGGCAAGAAGCGGCCTAAGCGCGTCGTTAAGGAGCGGGTCGAATCTAACAACGATACCCCAGCACTCCTTGAGCTCGTATTGTCCGCGCAAATCTCTGCGGATAAGAAGCTATCTGTGCTCAAGATCTTGCTTGGATGATGGTGCATCTCCAGCCTCGGAAATGCCTCGGAGCAGGCCTTCCACGTCTTGCATCGGGCAGCGGAACACGTCGCCTTGGTGCGGATACACTTCCCAGTAAGGCTCACCAAATAAGCTAAGCTCGTCATAACAATCAAGATAGATGGAAACCCACTTATCGCTACCTGGCTTCAGTACGTGATATCGAATTATAGCGCAGTTGAAGGGGGGGACGGCGCGCACCTTCCATCCAGTTGGCCACTCGATAAAGGGAATTACCTCTATCCACTTGCGCCATTCGAACAGTCGTTCCATCTTTGCAGAAAGAAGTGCTCTGTCCGCTTCAATGAAGCCGTTTGTTGATTCCATCTAACTCCTTAATGAAAATAAAAGCCCCGCAAGGAGGCTGTGAGGCATCTCCCTGCGGGGCTAAAGAAGCTCGCGTGTAGAATATCAAACTTCACGCAAGCTCATTTACGATTAGAATGGGAGCCTGGCTGCAAGCACTCTGCCGATGGCTTCTGCCACATCAAAGTACTTCTGCTCAGCGCCAGGTTTCCCCGAAAGATAGGTACTCACCTTCTTCTGGAACTCCAGGAGCTGCTCCCGGTTAAAGGACTTCAATCTCTTCCCAATGTGTTCGCCAAAGGAGATTTGAAACTCCTCCGGGTTGTCCATCTCATCCGGAGGAAAGGAGAGCTTTGTTGCCGTGTTGTAGGCTGCCGGATGATCAGCCGCTGCTTCCTTTGGAGCCGTAGCTCTACTCACCTTTTCCATCTCTTCGCGGGATGGGCCCATCTTGCTTGCGTACCCTGCGTTGTCTAGGGCGCGTCCCACGGCCGATTCCTCGCAGTTCTCACACCAAGAGGTGCGGTTAGCCGGGGAGCCTTGTGCTTTGAACTCCTGGGCGTATCCAGTGGACCAGGGGAGGTTATTCTTTTGGTCTTCGGCGCATTTAAAGATCTGCACGAAGAATATAGCTTCAGCGTCCGTAATCTTCTCCGCGTTCACCACGATCCTGCCATCTTTAGTGGTCTCGTAGAACCGCTGCTTTCGTGCCTTTACCGTTTCATAGTTCTTTAGATCAAATGCCATATAATCAGTCCTTATTCCAAGTAGTCCGTGTAAATCCCATCACAATCTTCTTCCGTGTGGGCTTCGATGATAAGTGGCGCTTCGCCGCGCACTTCCTCTAGAAAACGCTCAATCGAGTTCTCTTCTAGTGGGTATGAAGCTCCAGAGCGGAGCATGAGGTAATATTCGTTCTTCACCCGATCAAAACACACGCCATAAAGGTCATGGTTGCCGTTCACGGTGAGCCACTGAGTGATGTCATCTGTTTGGCTGATCAGCTCGCCAAGATCCACACTCAGGCCATCGGCGTGTGATTGGGCCACGAGAGCTTGGGAGAAAAGGTTAATGTCTTGGTCGATGGTTGCGGCAAGCTTTAGACCAGGGTGCATGATACCCATGGCTTCAATGATATTCATAACTCTACTGTGACAGGAAACCGTCACTCATTCAAGTTAAACTTATGTTAAGCGTCCGCTAACGCTAGGTCCCCTTCAAAGCTCCAGAAATCAGAGGAGTCCACCATCTCCACCTCCACGCTCAGGGCCTCAAAGTAGATCGTTAAGTCCCGCTCCACCTGGTCCACGAACTCATCATCGGACTCCAAAGCTTCATCAAGAATACGTACGAAGATCGTTCGCATGCGCAGCGCCATAATGCCTATAGTTTACTGGGGTTTGACGACAAAATATTGTCATGCCATACTTTTCCCCGTGGAAAAGGAACTTGCCCAGGAATTCGTAGACATCCTTCGTCAAAACAACGTTAAGTCCCTGAAACTTCATCGCCTGCTTGCCGAGATCGAGATCGCCCTCCTAAAGCACATGAAGTTTGACCACTACACGAAGGTCTCCTTTGCCGTAGCCCTCAGCGTCAGCCGAACCACCCTAAATGAGAAAATGAAGCGGTATGGCATTAAGTTCTAACTAGGGAGCCCGTATACTGGTGATAAGGGGCATGGGGAAAGACACAAAAACCGTTCCACATGAATTCACCGGAGCCTTTAAGCACGGCCATCGAAGAGGTGTCCGCGAATACATCGACGATGAGTTCTCCCTTCAGCTCCTCCGAAAAGCCCAGGCTGGCTCCAAAGAGGCATTAGAAGCCCTCCTCTGGATCACAAAGTACAACAACGAGGCTTATCGCGGCGTGCTAAAGAAGAACGACTCGCAGGCTATCCACAATACCCCCGAGCTCTACAAAGAAGTAAACGATGCCCACAATGCTCGTCGCCGGGATATCACCTGCATCATAAAGTCTGGCATCATGGGGTCCCCAGACCTTCTTCTCCTCGAGTACTCTGCCGAGATCATCGATTCTGATGCCCTCAGAGATCTAGATCACGAGAACACCGTCATCGATCTCACGAGCCCTGTGGCCAAATCTAGACTCGGCGCCAAAAAGAAGACCCGATAATTACCACTATTGGTTAGACCACCTAAAACATGGGCCATCCCCTAAAGTGGACGCCCAACCAAAGGAGCATCTAGTTAAAATGGCAAAGATCAAAAACGCACGTCCCTCAAACACCAATCCCAATGCAAAGCTCTCCGGAGAAACCCCCGAGCCCGTGATCCCTCAAGATCTCGAGACCCAGGTTCAATCCCTCCGCGCCTTTGCCACCACCTACAACTGCCTCTCCGTTGGTACCTTTAAAGCTAACGAGTTCCAGGTTGTTGCCCAGTGCCTAGAGTTCATCAAGAGCATCTATAAGCATGCCCTGGAAGTTGCCTCCGCCCATGAGGCCGCTGACCTTGTGCCCGAGCTAAAGCAACATAAAGAACAGCTCGATGCCACCACCGTTCATCCCATGGCTCAGTTCGCCCAAAAGGCCACTGCCACGGAAGAGAGTGCGCCAAATGCCCAGAGCTAAAGCTGAGGCTACTGAACCTAAAAAGCTCATCACCCCTACCCTCACCATCAATGGCGAGAAGCATCCCCTAGAAGAGCTAGAGGCCTTAGGAAAGCTTCCCCTCATGAAGAGCGTTGGGATCATAAAGGTCAACAACACGGCTGAGCCCTACACCTCCTACATCGTCACCTCCAAGGGTGGCCAAGTGATCGACATTGAGGTCTCCGGCATGAACGCCAAGGGCATTTCTTTTGATGAGCTCAAGATCAACGTTGTGAACCTCTTTGTAGACGGTGGCCTGGAGCTGATGTCATGAACTACGCCCACCTAGTTTGGGCCATGGTCACCATCTACATTGCTCATATCTTCAAAAGAATGCATACCTCAGCTGTCATCCAAAATGATACTCTGGAACCTAGGATAGAGAGTCTTGAGAAGAGGGTTAAGGTTCTCTACATGCAATACGAGGATTTCCTAAAGGTAGCCGAAGACACCAAAAAGCTAGCCAGCCAGGTAAATCTCTCCATGGGCATTAAGACCTTAGTTCGCCGAGACCCTTAAAAGGGGAGATCACATGGGAAAGAAGGCCACCAATGCCGTGGTCGCTGACCGCGTAGCTGAGGTCCAGAGGCTTCTTCTAACGGGGCGCACTCGAACACACATTTTGCAATATTGTGCGACGCATGGCATCGAAGCGCGTCAGGCAGACATTTATGTGGCTCGCGCTTGGGGCATCATAAAAGAGATCAATAACCTCACCCTCGAGGAGAACGTAGCCCAGATCTCTGGTGCCCTTTGGGATATTTTTGAAAAGGCAAATGCGGCAGGCGACACGGCAAACGCCCTAAAGGCTATCGCCCAGCTCTCTAAGATCCGTGGTCTAGAAACCCTCACGCTTAATGTTCGCACGGAGCCTAGGGAACTAGAGGAAGTAAACGATGAAACAGTCGATGAAGTTCTCGAAGCAGAATATGAGCCCGTCTGAATGGGCCAGACTCGTCAGAATAGCTAAACAGGAGAAGTGGCACCGGGGGGATCTAAAGTATCTCCTCCATTCCGGGCAAAGAATCATCAACGAGAAGTTCGCGACCATCTCTGGCCAGCTCTTTGTGGGAAACATCTCCCGCCAGTGGGGCAAAAGCTATTGGGCCGTCACCAAAGCCATCGAGGAATGCCTTCGTAAGCCCAAAGCCAGGGTTAAGTACTGCACCGCCTTCCACACCGACCTTGTGGAGTTTATCCTCCCCACCTTCGATATCGTCCTAAAGGACTGCCCAATATCCCTAAAGCCTAACTACAAGGTCCAAGGGTCTAAGTGGGTATTCCCCAACGGCTCTGAGATCAAGCTTGTGGGGCTGGATAAGAACCCCAACGCCATCCGGGGTAACGTGATCGATAGGATCTTCATCGACGAGGCGGGGTTTGTGACAAACCTCCAGTACATCTATGAGTCCATCATCATCCCCGCGACCCTGCATCGCCCCAATTGCAAGGTCATCTTCATCTCCACGCCTCCATCAACCCCAGCCCACCCCTTTGCGGACTTCATTCAGCGGGCAGAGGTGGAAGATGCCTACGTTAAGCTGACGATCTACGACAACCCCCGCATTAGCGAAGAAGACGTGGAGCGGATGGCTCGTGAGATGGGCGGAAGGGACACCACAACCTTTAGGCGAGAGTGCATGTGCGAACTTGTCCTGGATGCTGACCTTGCCCTCGTTCGGGAATGGCAAGAAGACTATGAGCAGGACATCCCCCGCGATGAGTTCTACACCTACTACCACAAGCTAGAAGGCATGGACCTTGGCCGAAAAGATCACACGGCTGTTCTGTTTGGCTACTATGACTTCAAACGGGCAAGCCTTATCATCGAAGATGAGCTCACTATGGTTGGTACCGAATGGACCACCAAGACTCTGACTGAGGATATCTCAGAGACTGAATTGCGCCTGTGGTCTGAGATGAGGCCCTATCGCAGGATCTCAGATAACAACAACCCGCACCTTCTCACCGACCTTGCCTCGATCCACGACCTGCATTTTATGGCCGTCACCAAGGATTCAAGCCTAGAGCAGATGGTGAACCGTGTTCGGGAATGGGTAAAAGATGGGCGCATCATCGTATCCCCTAAGTGCAAGATGCTCCTAGGCTGTATGCGTTATGGGGTTTGGGACAAGAACCGCAGGGAGTTCGCTAGATCCAAGGTTTATGGCCACTTTGACCACTTTGCCGCACTTATGTACATGCTTATCCACACCCCCACGTCATCAAACCCCATCCCAGCATCCCACGGGCATGAAAACCACAGATCGTGGCTTGGGAACGTCAAGGGAGCTCAGACGAAGAATGCTACGGCTCTTGGGAAGGTTTTTGGGGTTCGGAAGCTGGATTAAATGGCTGTGGAGGATGGACTCGAACCACCGATGGGCTGCGTAACAGGCAGCTGCTTTTCCTACTTAGCTACTCCACAGTTAATGCACAAGGCACGATTCCAAGCGGTATACGGTATCCACACTAGCATCCACCGGCCCCGACCTTGCGCCTTACCACAATAAGCATATTATTTTTTGGGCAACTACACTCAAATTTTGTGAACAGTTGCCCAAAAAATCCACAAATTTGTGTGCGTGCCTATTTTGACGTCTATTCCTCAATAAATACCACTATTGAATAGATGGACACCACAGCCTCAAAAAGCAAACCCTATTGGGCATCTGTCCCATCCGATGAAATCTCCGATGAAATCCTCGACAAGGTCCAGAAGTATTACGCATTCCTGTCGATGACTGGCCGCCTTGATCTCTACCGTAGATCTTGGCTCTATTATTACCGTCCGCGTCAAACGGGGGCTCGCCTAAACCCAACGGGCGAACAGGGCGAGCTCACCGCTATCTCTGTAAACCACTACCGCAACCTTCTCTCGCACCTTGAGACCATGACCACCCAGCAACGCCCAGCCTTTGAGCCACGAGCCACAAACTCTGATGCCAAGAGCCAAGCTCAGGTCATCCTCGCTGCAGGTCTCCTGGACTATTACATGCGCGAAAAGAACATGGAGCGCTACATCAAGCAGGCCACCAAAGACTCCCTGATCTTCTCGGAGGGCTTTGTTCGCTGTGAGTGGGATGCCACCTCGGGTGATCAGTACGGCAAGACCGAAACTGGCGCCATCGTCTACCAAGGCGACATGAAGTACTCGAACTACACCCCGCTGAACTGCATCCGCGATTTCACCCGTGATACGCCAAATGAGGATAAGTGGGTTGTTCTTCGCACCACCGTCAATAAATACGAGCTTGCGGCGAAGTTCCCTGATCTTGAAGCAGATATCCTGGATGATTCCATCGATCTTCTTGAGTACGCCACCACCACAAACCTTCAGGCTCTGGGCCTTGATACGTCAGATAACGTGTTCCAATACACGCTTCTCTATGCTCCCAGCCCCGAGATGCCAGAAGGGCGCTTTGTCACCTGCCTTGATAACGGCACCGTGATGCAAGATGGACCGATTCCTTACGATCGCACCCATGTTTATCGGATTGCTCCGGATGAAGAGACAGGAACCATCTTTGGTTACACCGTTGGGTTTGACCTTTTGGCAGTTCAAGAGGGCATCGACATGCTCTACTCCACCGTCATCACAAACCAGGCAGCCTTTGGCGTGCAAAACATCCTTGTTCCAAAGGGCCATGACCTGTCGGTCTCGCAGATCTCTGGCGGGCTAAACGTCATGGAGTTTGACCCTGCGATCGGGGCTCCGCATGCTCTAAACCTTACGCAGACGCCTCCAGAAATCTTTAACTTCATCACGCAATTAGAGCGCACGCAGGAAACACTTTCTGGTGTGAACTCCGTAGCTCGCGGTAACCCGGAAGCCAGCCTCAAGTCCGGCGCTGCCCTCGCTCTTGTTCAGTCTATGGCCATTCAGTTCAGCCAAAACCTGCAGCAATCCTACGCGCGGCTCGTGGAAGATGTGGGCACGGGGACGATCAACATCCTCAAAACCTTTGCTTCCGTTCCGAGGGTTGCAGCTATCGCCGGCAAATCCAACCGTCCGCTCATGCGTGAGTTCTCTGGGGAAGACTTATCCTCAATTAACCGCGTGATGGTGGATATGGGTAACCCCCTGACCCGCACCACCGCCGGCAAAGTAAACCTTGCGGACCAACTAGCGCAGCGCAATATGATCGATAACCCCGACGAATACATCCAGGTGGTGACCACAGGGCGCCTTGAGCCAGTCATTGAGGGCAAGCAAGCAGAGCTTCTTCTCATCAAATCTGAGAACGAGCAGCTCGCAGATGGCATTAAGCAAATCGCCCTCGTCACGGACCAGCACTCAGAACACATCTTGGAACATAAGACGGTGCTCGCTAATCCCGAGGTTCGCAGGGATCCAACCCAAGCAAACGTTGTGCAGATGACCCTCGATCATATTCAGGAGCACATTAACTTCCTGAAGACGACCGACCCATCGCTCCTTCAGCTCATCCATCAGAACGCTATTCAGCCACCACCACCACCTCCGGCCCCTCCGGGTGGCCAAAGTGGAACGGCTCAGATGCTGAATGCCGCCCCGCCAGTTATGCAGCAAGCCGCCAAGGTACAGCAGCCCAACATGCCATCTCCTCCGCAAGGAACAGATCCGCATTCGGCCGCCATCATCCAGGCGCAGAAGCACTAGGGAAATCTAAGGCCTATCCATAAGGACGGCCACAAAACACAGCCTACCCAAAATAGGGCGGCAAGAAGGAGAGTTAGATATGTCAGATGATGCAGGAGCAGTAGTAGGAGCAGCCCCGGATGCAGGGATTCAAGCAGAGGGCGCGGAAGCTCGCCAACCAGGAGACAATAAGGGTGTTGTCGCGGATGCCGCCAAAGACGTGATGCGAAAGCTCCGTTACACCACAGACGATGGCCGGCAAGAAGAAGTCGATGAAGCCGAGGTCATGAAGACCTACAAGCTTCGCAAACAACACCAAGCCGCCGCCAGCCGTGAGCTGAACGAGGGTAAAGCTCTTCGGAAGCAAGCAGAGCAGCTCATAACCATGCTCCAAGATGATGACTCCGCAGAAGAGATCCTCAAAAAGCTTGGGAAAGACCCACGAAAGCTTGCCGAGAAGATCCTCTCCCGTCACCTTGAAGATGAGCTCATGGATCCCCGCGAAAAAGAGCTCCGGGATACTAAAGCAAAACTTAAGCATTATGCCGATATGGAGGCCAAGCAAAAGCAGGCCGTCCTGGATCAGCGGCACAAGGAAATGGAAGCTAAATACACCAAGCAATACGAAGAAGAGTTCGTAAAAGCCCTGGGTGATTCAAGCCTTCCTCCCACCAAAGCCATGGTCGCCGAGATGGCAAAGTATATCCACCGCTCCGCCAAGATCGGCTTTGAGATGACCGCTAAAGAAGCAGCCCAACTTGTGGAAGAAGACATCCGCATGGCTCACCAGCGCCTCATTGGTAGCGCCGATGGCGACGCTCTCCTCAAACTCCTCGGTGAAGATGTGGCCAATCGGGTCAGGAAGTACGACACCTCAAAGCTTCGCGACCCCAATGCCCTCATGCATACGCCTAAAGAGCAGAGTCATGAGCCGCGCAACGAGCGCACCAGGGGCCCGGTGAAGAAGCTTACCCGTGTTGAGTGGCGTCGCCACCGCATGGGCAAATAGCTTTTTTGGGCGATAGTTCAAAGTTTTTACCACTATTGAGTAGAGGAACAGTTTAACGGGACGCCTCGGCCATCCCCGACAGCCAGTTTCTCTACCGATCCAGACACCCTCGGCGCTTCGGCTACCACAAAAGAGCGGGGTCAAAACTAAACGTAAAACACTTTAACTTCTTTGAAACCCTATATGGGGAAAAGGACTATTCGCCATGACTATCGATCCAGGCAACTTAAACTCACTCGCTAAAGTAGCGTACGCTAAAGGCATTGTTGATGCTCTCCCCATCGAATCCAAACTGATGGATGTTATCGACTTTGTCCCTGCTGAACTCCAGAACGGTAAACAATACGAGCAACCAGTAGTTCTCGCGGCTGAACAAGGCTTCACCTACTCGCTCGACACCCAGCTTGCTTACGACCTGAACGATTCGGTCGGTATGGCAATGCAATCTGCGATCGTTCCTGGCGCAGACATCGTCCTCGACTCGACCGTTGGCTACAACCAAGCAGCACGTGCTTCGCACTCGGCTACTTCGTTCAAATCCGTCATGAGCGTCAAGTTCGAGAACATGATCAAATCCTCCAAAAAACGCATCGAAATCGCGATTTTGTACGGACAAGATCACCTCGCCGCTGCCTCGATCCAAACGGCAACCCCAGCATCTGGCTTCTTGCCAATCGTTATCGACACTGCTGAATGGGCAACCGGTATCTGGTCTGGCCTCGAGAACGCCAACGTTGTTTTCGCTCAACAATCTGACAACACCGCAGTGGATTCGCTCCGCTCGTTCAAAGTCGGTAAAGTTGACGTGGATAACCGCACTGTTTACTTCCAAGCTGGTACCGCTGGCGCAACCCCCGGCACGCTCACTACGCTTGCAACTTCGATCGCATCGAACGCTCTCTATGTGTACTTCTACGGCGCAGTTTCGGGTTCGGCCGGCACGTTTGCCTACGCTGAAATGGCTGGTCTCAAAAAGATCATCACCAACACCGGCGTATTGTTCAACATCGATGCCTCGATCTACGACCTCTGGAAAGGCAACACCGTTACTACGACTGGTCAATTGACCATGGGCAAAGTAATCGGCGGCGTTTCTAAAGCTGTTCAACGTGGTCTCGATTCTGATGTTACCTTGTTCTGTAACCCATCCACCTGGTCGGATCTTGCTTCGAACCTCGCAGCACTCCGTCGCTACGATGGCTCGTACAGCCGCAAGAAAATGGACAACGGCTCTGAAGCGCTCGAGTACATCTCGCAAAACGGCGTCATCAAGATCGTTTCCTACAACATCGTTAAAGAAGGCGATTGCTTCATCTTCCCAGAAGACCGCGTCGTCCGTATCGGTGCTCGTGAACTTGGCCTCAATGATCCTACCCGCGGTTCGGAAGAGATCTTCTTCACGATTCCCGGCAAAGCTGGCGTCGGCATCCGTGCTTACACCAACCAAGCTGTATTCGTAGAAGCTCCTGCAACCACTGTGTACATCAAAGGGATTGTTAACTCGATCTAACGGTAAAACCTGGAAATTGGGGGCTGGTGGAGCGATCCGCTGGCCCCTTTTTCTAAGTAAGGGAGCAAAATGTCACTACAAAGAATTGTCCTGAACACGCCAAACTTGACGACGAACGGCTTTAAGTCCGTCTGTCCGTTTGGAACGACCACAAAATATGCAGATTTGCAGAGCCTTCAGAACTTCATCGGCGGTGTGCTTGGCGGCCAATGGTCTGCGGTATTTAGCTGCCTCGTCGGCACGGTCCAAGCTACGGCAACGATCACCTCGACCGGCGCAGCAACCGCTGCTCAATCGATGACGCTTTTGAACGTTACTCTCACGGCAGTTGCATCGGCCCCCGCGGCTAACCAATTTGTCTTGAGCGCAACGCCTGCAACTCAGGCAGCAAACATTGCAGCCGCAATCAACGCTTCCGCGAGCTTCACCGGTAAAGTTACCGCAGTTGCTGTGGCTGGTGTTGTTACGGTCACCTCCACTGTTCCTGGTCTTGTTGGCAACGGCCTTCAGATCGCAGTTGGAACTTTGACGAACGTTGCTGTTACGGCATTTGCCAGCGGCGCGGACGGCACGGCTACCACGATCTCGTTCTTGTAATTATTGGCGGCGGTAAGGGGCAACCTTTGCCGCGGCATTAAAGAAGGTAAGTTATAGATGTCGATACCTTTAGTTATTAACGGCAACACATTTGCATATCCTGTCACGGGCGATGATGACTGGGGACCAGATGCTACGAACTGGGCCGTTGCGGTCACCGCAGGCATGCTCCAAAAAGCAGGCGGTTTGTTTCAACTCCTTGGTGATGTGAACTTTGGTGCCAACTTTGGCCTAATCTCGAAGTACTTCACATCCACCACCGCAAACGCTGCCACCACGGGAGCTGTTCGTCTTGCCGTTACTGACTCTCTTTCCTGGCGTAACAACGCAAACACCGCCGACCTTGCGCTCTCAATTGACGCGTCTAATAATCTTCTTTTTAACGGTACTTCGATCGGAGTTATCGCCTCTGTTGTCGACACCGCAACCATCGATCTTACGCTCACGGGCACGGCGCTCTCGGCTGACATTAAGCCCCTATCTATTACGAACGCATTGATCTCGGCATCGGCTGCGATCGCATATTCTAAGCTCACTCTCACTGGGTCTATTGTTAATGCTGACGTGGCAACCGCTGCGGGCATTGTTTACACGAAATTAAACCTGACTGCCTCCATCGTGAACGCAGACATTGCATCTGCTGCAGCGATTGCGGTCACAAAACTTGCAGCCCTTACGGTATCAAGAGCTGTAGTTACGGACGGATCGGGATTCTTGTCCGCTGCGACCACCACATCCACAGAGATTGGCTATGTGTCGGGGGTGACCTCCGCCATCCAAACTCAAATCGACTCTAAGCAGGCCACCGGAAACTACATCTCAGCGCTCACTGGGGATGTAACCGCAACTGGCCCAGGATCTGTAGCGTCCACAATCGCCACTAATGCCGTCACGAACGCCAAGTTCAGGCAGTCTGCCGGGTCGTCCTTAGTGGGTAACCCCAACACCAGCACGGGTAACGTTTCCGACATCACAGCATCGTCTTCGGGCCACGTATTGCAGGTAGCTTCGGGCCCATCGCTTCTTTTTGGTCCGGTAACAAACGGAAACATCTCGAGCGCGGCCTCTATCATTCTTTCTAAACTTCAAACGATCACCGTAGGCAATATCCTCATCGGCACAACCGGTACGGGCGTTATCACATCCACTGCGCTGAGCGGGGATGCAACCATCACGGGCGCCGGCGTTATAACGATCGCCAACAACGTTGTGACGAACGCCAAAGCCGCTCAGATGACGGCCAACACGATTAAAGGCAACAACACTGGCGCCACGGCAAACCAAACTGACCTTACGGGTACGAACGTTACCGCAATGCTAAACGTCATGGGCGGCGCTACCACGGGCGGCACCAAGGGTCTTGTCCCGTCACAGATTAGCAGTGATGCGGGTAAATTCCTTACGGCAGATGGCGCCTGGGTTCCAGCGCTCTCAAGCCCCATGACCGCGGCAGGTCAAATGATCTACGGCAGTTCGGGCGGAGCTCCAGGTGTGGTTGCGGCCGGCACATCCGGACAATATTTAAAATCCACGGGCACCACCGCTCCTGTTTTCACATCTTTTATTCCTCCGACGGTTCAAAAGTTCACCACTGGCTCTGGCACCTACACAACTCCTGCGGGCGTTATGTATATCCGTGTTCGCATGGTTGGTGGTGGTGGCGGGGGAGCTGGATCTGGCGTTGCTACGGCAGGATCTGGTGGCACCGGTGGC
>JAOYMO020181860.1:0-32855 GCA_025802455.2 Iodosphaeria phyllophila | reverse complement strand
CATCACGGCACCACAGTAGTTGAAGGCTTTGGTAATTACTCCATTAAGCAGTTAGAAGCTATTCCTATTCTCTTTCTTCCCTCATCGCTTGTGTATGCCGCTTGCCTGCCTCGTAGGCTTGTACTGTGGTAGGCTCCAAGGCTCGTAGGCAAAAAGAAAAAGAGATTTGTTTTTCCCTGCGGGGCTGCCGGACCCCCACAACCCCCCGCAGAATACCACATGCGGGTGTAATATTTTGCCCTCCCACCACAGTAAGGTGAGCAAAGAAAGGCGTGGTAGACAAGTGTTTTGCAACAGAACTTACTAGCAAGTTACAGCCATCATAATGCAAGACTGGTTTCGGGTTAGACAAACACCCAAACGAAATGTAAGAATTCATGTTTTCTTCTGCTTCAGTCTAGGGCTCAGAGCCCCTGTGGAGACGGAAACGATGACGAGCGTCCCATGACTCCAAGAACACATTTACTTGGCGCATAATCGCCGAAGCAATCGATCAAGACAGACACTTTATCTTTTACCCATTGGCATAAGGCCGTGCTATAGCCGCTTCCCCACAAGTTGTGCAGTAGTTCGATGCGACCACCTACTGCGTAGCTGATAGGAAGTAGAGGAGGAGCGGAGCATTGAAGGGTGGGGAGGAGGCAGTCATGGATGCGTTTGACATGGCCAAGATGGGCGTCGTATGGATGTTGCCTCATGTTGTTACAGACAGGCGCTTGCTACGGGCCGCCAGGGTTCCCATTGGCTGTAGGGACCCACTCATCCCAACTTTTGGAATCGCTATCCTACGGTGCATACTAAGCGGCTCTTTCTCGCTTGGTTAGCCAATTGATCCCAGCGTCGATCGAGGATGCGGTTGCTGACGAATTTACCCTCCTCCCGTCTTTCTAGATCTTTTGCGATCCATGGCCCTTGTACCCAACAATAGGAGCAATATTAGCCACTTTGCCTTATTCAATATCACTAGCATAGGCCTCGGACTCTTTCTATTGAAGCTGTCTGCAGTCACAAAGCCAATTGACTACTTCAACGGCAGACTGCCATAACAGATATGGCTGTGAGATAACCGGAGGAAGGCATCAGTAGCCAAAGGAGGCATCAGTATGCTAGACACCGCTCTGCATTGCATGGAGAGAGAGGACACGGCGCTAGTCAAAACATGGGCTGTGATAGGCGGTGTACTAGACCCATTTTTGCGGCGGCTTTCGCGCCACCCGAAGCTTCAGTGTTTTGTTTGATCTCACCCTCTGTTGAAACAATCACACACTCTGCGCTTAAGGGTCTGTTTCCCTGTAGCTACAGCCTCATCGCGACCCCTGGTTTACGGCACACGCCTTGCGATTCTGGTAAATGGTCTGCTGCTCCACTACACGTAGCGTGTTTTATGAAATCGTGGCCCCGAAAATACAAATAACGTGGAAGACTTTTTGAAAACAGTTTTCAAATTCCTCATGATCGTATGTTGATAGATGAGGAACTTTGCTGTAGGTGAATCCTGCGCACTTTTGACTTACACGCTTTTCTGGCATGTAAAAAATCAACTCGGTTCAATGTTCGCAGGGTAAAAGTGCGTGCAAGTGATCGGCGAAGTCAGAAGTCATCGCGGGGAGGGGAAGAAGCAACCAGCATTCTCATGCGATAATGCAGACAAGAAACACATAGCACAGACTTATGCTAGCCTCTTGGGTAGGCCCCTTTTTGTGTGCATAAGAAACTACTGTGCAGTCCCGTTTCTTTTCATAAGCTCAGGCAGAGAAACTTGAAAGCCTAGATTTATAATACTACTCTCATCGCTGGCGATGCTGATGCAGCTATTAGCTAACAAGCAATTGCACAAACAGAATAGGGGGCGACCTTGTTGCGTACCCCTGCAGAGACCTGACGTCCGTGAAACCTGCTCACAGATGGGCTCTTCTTCAACTTGAGTGCTGAGTCTGCTGACCCCTCCTTTCCCTACTGATGGTTTATGGCACACTTGCTTGTTCTTCTGACTTCTTCTCGAAAGCTGCAACCACGCAACAGCGGGAGGTACAACGGTCCCAGATCCGATACTTGGTACCGAGCCAAGGAAAGGATGCCTTTCGTTCTGTGACGGGCACAGCAGCCACATTTGAAAGATGCAGAGTTAAGACCTTTTTCTGGTCAATGAGTGAGACATTGTGGAGTTCCCGTTTCTCCCCCAGAGGCTGCTGGTTTAGGAACAAGCGAGTGCGCCACAAACCACCAGTACCGGCATGCAAACGGATGCGCCACAATCCGTACGGTGGTCACCTTTAGAATGCTGTCAGCAATCAGCATTTGAAATGTTTCCGCACAAGGAATTAACAATGCTCGACCTCAGTTTCAGAATGGTTGTGAACAGTTGGGGGGCCAGAGCCAGTCGCTTTTTTCTTTTCCAAATTTCGAATAGGAGGCCAGGTTAATAGCCTATCATATCTTCTTTCTCTGTTTACTACGGCTGCGACAAAAATACATGAAGGAGTCAAGGGGCTTCCCGGTGTTTCCGCTGGTCTAATCCATATCTCGGAAACTGCTTATGCGCTAAGTTTCGACCCGGTGGACTCGTGGCTAAGCAAGGGTCTGCCGTCTTCAACGCCTTGTCATTGTGCCTCGTCCAGAGTCAACGGCTTCGGCTGTCTGTCTGTGCCCTTGGGCGAGAGCATGGCGCTCTGACCTTTTTTTCCCCTCAAACAAAGATGACAATGGATGCGTGCACGTCCCGCTATAGTTGGATTCTCTTGGCCGTTATATTCGCCGGGTTGATCGAATGATTTATTCCTATGCAATGGATGATGAAGCGACAGATGAGAATCCTGTCCACCATAGAGCCCAATCCTCTTGGAAAGGCTCCACTGAACTAGAGTTTTCCAAATTCAGATAAGGTTTGGATTTTCCTCACAATTTCAGATGCCCAGTGCTGCCAACTGTCATGCCAAGTCGTTCCTGCGTGGATAAGCTACCCGTGCTACGCCCCACTTCATTGGGTTAGTTTGTTCCTCACATCTCTCAAGAGGTGCTCTCCAGTCAGATCCCTACTTTGCTGATTCTTCAAATTCTTGATGCCCTTCCGCACCCGAAAACGGTAATTTCGGGCTCTTTGAAGTTGTAAAACACGGAGAAGCTACTGGGGTTTAACCTAGTCAAATAGTCGACCATTTACTAGCAAAAGCAGAGCTAGAGTAACTAGTCTTACCTCCGTCTGCCCTAAGTGATTGCTCGATTCGTTTGAAGTATTTTGAACCTGTACTGGTAGACCCTACTTGATACTTGATTCGTGTGTGGCTTTGTAGCTTTGCAAGCATCCTTTTATCACAGATTTCGTTGGATCGGCACATACTTGAGTTCTATGAAGCACCAATGCTACAGTCATTTTGGTCAATCCACGCACACCTTGTTATGACGAGGCTCATAGTCTGGCGTAACACAGCCGGCGAGGGCCTATTTATCGCTATCCACAAGGCACACGCTCACCTGGCAATGCGCGAGTGCGTTATCTGATGTCATCTCTAAGCTTTTCGGGCAAACCGAGTAACCCCAAACCCCTCAAAAGGTGCATTCCGCCCACCTTTTCATGGGTTTTGGGGGTATCCGCCAGGGCTAGAAATGCAGGTGAATGCTGGCCTTCAGGAGAAGATCAGGCTCCCTATTGGAGAATTTGATCCTACTCAGGATTTTATACAAGGTATCTTGATTTCAAGTGACGCATCCGCCAAAATATCATGCATGTACTTGCGATTTGCGCATAGAGCTCGATCAGCGTACGTCTATACCTCCTATCCTCGATCGAAATCCTTCTAACCTGCAAGCAGCAACCATGAAGTCTGGAAATTATTAATTCTGAAGCAGATATTTCTAGACAGTTTTTGCACCATCAAAACCTCCATAGTGCTGTTGGTAATCGTTCTGGTTGCACTGGCTGGTATGCACCCCTCAGACTAGCGATCCCGCGTAGATGCATCGCAGACTGCCCTTCATGCAGAAATCGAGCTTCTACTGCGGGCAGCAGTGCTCCAGGCAAAACTAAAAGTAATTATCTATCCACTTGAATGCGAGCTGGCCGCGCTCCATAAAACTGTGGTGTGATTTTTGATAGAGCGCGGCCAGCCTGCAGTCAAGGGGATAATCCCGAACAGAAATAAATCCCCCAATGGAGCCGCCTGACCTTCTCCTGCAGGCCAGCATCCGCCGGCGTTTCTAGCCCAGGCGGGTATTTTCTTTTGGACAGACGGGGGACTTGAAACGTCAAAGTTTTGCAAAGCCGCATTGAAGACAAACACTCCCGTCAATTCGCCCAAAACCTCACTAAAACTAGACGGTATTGATTTACACACAATTCTCTATAATAACATAATATCTTACGTATTGTATCCAGTATTGATAGCTGAATTGAGTATGAAATGTAAGGTAGCTGAGTAGGTTGGGGGTCACTCATGATATTAGGTTTGCATATTGCGGTCTCGTGGCAGAAATAGTCTATAGTCAAATTGAGAGCTTGCAGGTGGCCTCTTACCGCTTTCTGGGGCAACCCTCTTAAAAGACGGGCTCACAATTACTCACAGAGAGCCTCTTTATCTTTACACAGTACTATGCGTGAGGAACAAACCAACCGAATAAAGTGGAGCATATCACGAGCAGTGGAAGGCGGAGAGCCATGAACGCTGACAAGGGCGATATATCTTTCCGATAGAGACCGAGGCCTCGAATTGAGGTAAGGGCAAGAGGCGCATCCACCTTTGTTTTTAAATTTGCCAAGCCATTTGCAATGCGAAGATACCGATCACCACGTCATTTCTGAAGTGATCGAGCCCAAGCACCCACGTGATCAAAGTCGTTGGCAGGTCCCACCAAGTTTCAAGGTCCCTTAGCCAATGTTCGCATTTCTATCTGAAGTATCCCAGCCAACTTCAAGACCTAGGGATCAGACCTTTGCGTTTGCCATTCAAATCATAAGGAGGAGAGAGGTTTTCGCACAACATGTGATAACAAAAATATGAACTCATTATGTACAGAATAGTAAATGTTGGAGGCTCTTCCTCAAACTCATCCCAGACCTTTGCCTCAAAATACTCCATGATATTCTTCCAGCGAGTACACACAATCAGGATCTGGACACACTAAAACAAACGGAGGCTAAATATCCCGCGACTTCCTATTGAAAGAGATGTGCAGCGATGTCCCAGATAATTTTCCCACGACCCAGCCGTCAGCTTTTCAACCTTAATTTAGCTCAGTTCACTCAGACTCAGAATTTGTTAGTCATGTGATACCAGCTTCACTTGGAAGCTAACAGTCATTCTCCAAGTGTCAGGTTCGGTTATTACCCCTGCCCTGGCGTTGCTGCTCTAGCACCCGAAGCAAAGGATATTATAAGATATTCGTTTCTAGCCTTCTGCGGGTCTCACAGCTCGAGACTTCTATATGCTTTTGTGTCATGCGAATCTATTCCAACTTCATGTGAGTCCCGCTAATCTAAATATATCACCATCGTCGACACCAAGCGAGCTGTTTAAAAGATCATGGTCAAACAAAGAGATGCTATCCTGACTGATGTCTTCTCAACCCCCATTCCTTGAGAGAAGTTGCCCACCTCGAGTCAGCTGTATCATCCCCGTGTGCTATTTTGTCTGCCAAGGACAGAGAAGCTCTATATTTTTCGTCTCTCTCTCATGACGTGTGGATCAAACCCGCTTGACTTGTTCAATCAAAGAAGCTTATTTCCAGAGCTGGAGAGAAAACCAAACACATAGGTAATGCTAATCTACCTAGGAAGCAGTGACCCACGGGTCTATTTTCATGAAGTCACGTGGGCTCCTTGTCATGGACCATACGACCGGTAGCCTGTACTTGGATCAAGTAGGATTGCAGCTGTGCCGCAGTCCTACCTTACAAACCCACAATGCCAGTATCGCGAAGAGATCCCGGTACGCGCCTTTCGTATCTGCTTCTTCCACTTCGATTTTATTACTCTTATTGCTGGGGAAGGTACTCCATGTTGTACCCTTGGACAGTATAACATCATTCCCACTTCGTACCGGAACTTGCTACTTGGCGAGCACAACGACGGTGGCTTCCTCATGGGCCGTAGCCACTGTCTTACACCGAGACCTACGGGATACCGCATGGCATGGTGCAATCACCAAGTGTACCACGCACTACAGACACCGGAACGGATATCTTCCTTCACCCAGCCCATAGTCTGCCATGTTTTTTTTTTATGGCGGGAAAGCCCCCGGAGTTGATGATGCCGTCCGCATTGTGTGTTTGTGCTCTGCACATTGATGTACGGGTGCCGACATTACGCACGCAGCCTCGTCATTCTGTCACGAACGGATCTCGTGTCCACCCTAGTCGGGCAAGGGACCCAAGCCCCAGCCGTGCCGTGCAGACGGAGAAATAAAGACGCTGGACAGTGGAGTCGGACAGCCGAGCGACCAGAAAACACACACAATGCTTATTTTGCGACCCGAGAAACTGCCGTAGCGGGGCGGCTAGCAAACAAGGCATCCCGAAAGTGGACGCAGAGGTATTCAGGGATCGGGGATATTGTGTCTAGAACAAGTTGTTCTCGAAACATGATCCCTGCCAGGCAGGCATTGCCCGACGGCAAAGTCGCGATCATCAAACCTCATCGTTACGAGGCTAGTTTCATGCAATGAGCAGCAATTTATAGGCGTGTTCACTCCAACAGTACGACATGATGAGTATACGCTGTGATTCTAGCGAGCACAAACGGAATCGAAGACCAGCCTGCTGCCTTGTTGAATGAATCTGAGGATATGGACACGATAGAGACTGATCTTGACCTGCCTCATTCCGCCGTGCGGATAGTGGCGATAGTGCAGGTCAAAGCATAGACTTCCACTATAGCTGCATAGACCGTTAATATAAATGGGGGCAGTCCCGTATTGATGATACCAATATCAGCCAGCGGTCTACCCGCGATTGTATTTTCCACCAACCCCCATCCCCCGCCCAAGCCGAATCGAAACAAGCGCAGTCTTCCCGATTCTTGACCACCGTTTCTTCCAAAGTGATAAGATAAGCATTACGATAACAAGCCACAATTCGATGTATATTCCAAACTGATGATGCTTTTGATTCCGTCATTACGGCTCGAACGGAAGGCCTAGGCACGTAGCCTGAACTTCCCTTGCGCTCGGCCTGCCGCCCACGAAGATCAGATGACAAGCAGCCTCACAAAGTCAATAGGTGTGACAGATGCCCATACGAGCTCCTTCGTCTGAAATGTGCTCTGTGTTATACTGTATCTTTTAGTAAACTGAACCGCACGTGTGTTCGTTGGCTGACGTAGTTGGCGTATGAAATATACATCCTCATGCATCTATATCTGACAGGGCTGGACATATCGCTACGAACCCGCTGTTTGAACCAAAATAACCATGTTTCCGTAGAGTTATGCAACACGGAAGACTCAGTAGAAACAAGTACGTGATCGGGATCCAAGAGTTCAACTTGGCACGCAGACATGTAGATCACCACAACCATAGCCAGGGCCGTCTAGACCGCGTACCTGATGTTTGATGATGTTTGAACAGTTTCGTCTATTCCTAAAGACAAAGGGACCTCTGTACTCGCTATTATTGTTTCGTCCCAAGCTGCCTGAAAAATACAACAGCATGAGGCGGACCCATTACTACCTCCTATCATCTAATCAAGACCCATTGTCGCTCTCGCCGCCCCTGGAGATCCTGAAGGTCAGCCGGTTCGAGGGCTCTGTACAGTACCATCTCTCTCGGTTATCAGACGAAGAAATACGATCGGAGGTTGTTCATAGCTTTTCTGTGTTCCGTGAAACAGCGGCGGAATCTAAGGTCTCCTGATAGGATGGCATAATTCTGGAAAGGGGTAGTTCGAGCCAATGACGACGATTGTCATCAGGTTCGAAATAGCACGTAACGAGCGCACGCACTTACAACGTTGGTTTACCGAGGACTTACATTGGAGGAAGCAGCTAAAGGAAATTGGTCCCGTCAGAATTATCATCCTATCTATCTACACAAGCAAGTCGATCCATAGTCGTTCAGATCAGCAGTCATCCCCACAAAACCAGCCACAATGGAAATGTGGAGACCCAAGTGCCGAACTGTTTCTCACTTCTACTAGAAGGTAATTGTCGTCTGAGGAAGTGTAGGAAAATGTCATAGAAGAAACATAAACTTACAAAACAATCGAGCAGCTTGGGATTTACTTCGCCGCCACGATCATGAGATGTGTCGCTTAGGGGTGTATGAGCCAGGCGCTATTAGAACCAAGATATCAAGTTGGCTCAGCGTTGGGAAAATGAACTATCTGAGAATCTATGTACACTGAATTGCCAAGTTACACGAAAAAACGGGGTGCATTTCACGTTACACCGAGCCGGAGGACTTCAAGAGGATTATCACCTCCAACCACTCGGAAAATCCGATTCTGCCCTTCTGGAATCAGCCCCTGTATCAGCTTACGTTGTTGGTAACAGAGACTAGACAAGATCAATCTGGAATTCTCATCTGATCGTTCCCATCCAAAGTGACCTACAGCAGATCACTGCCGGATTTCTTGCGCGTTAATACAGTGGTTCACTTTCATCAGGTAGTTGGATGCTGGTCAGAAGGTTGGTTAATATTCAGGAAGCCTACTATTGAGCAATCTTACCGACTAGTAGCACACATCGATATTCGCAGGCCCCAAACGTGACATATTCAATTTCCCAGCCAGAACAGATCAAGGAATCACTATACGGACTTGAAATGTTTACCATGTTCTGGCTTTTTGTTGGTTAGGTCACAGAATACATGCGTACGCGGGTTGGTAGTGAACAGTATTCCAAGATAGATTCTGAGAGAGCGCGCGCGCATCCCAGTTCCTCTAGGCAGATACAACGCCTCCAGGTAGACGCCATTGGCCGCTCCGTACACAGCTGCCTATTATCTCCTTTGGCCCGACGCTTCTTTATTGAAAGTCAGTTCTATTGCTTAGATTTCCACGTCCACGCACATATCCCTGTGCCTTTTAACCGGCGGCGATCCACGAAATGACGCTCATTAGTTTTTCTAGAGCACGGTCAACAAGCAGTGCAAGGGAAATGGTTGATTTTCGATCTTCTTTCCACTTGGCATTTCGACGTGAAAAGCGAGCTTGAAACCCCCTATATAGTAGAACGGAACATCTACGCCAAGAAGCATCAAGGAAAAGAAAGCATGGGTTTGTAGAGAAGGCTTTCGATAAGTAGTATCGTCTCTGACAACTCTGGAGCCAGCCCTTGATGCTATGGGACATCGCGAAAAAAAAATGGTACATGACGATGCGCGCAATCTACACTGCGTGACTACAAAGCCCGGATTCGGCCTTCAACGTAGCAAGTAGATGGGGGCGTTGTCCTTTCATGTTCATCGGGAACCCTACCGCCATGGCCCACAGTAATCACAACAGCAACCATCGTCCGCCATAGTATATCTCAGGTGACTTTCAACGGTGACCAACGTTGTTTCCCGATATCTATCTGACTGAGGTGGAAGGCAAGAGTAAGCTTCTCACTGTACCTACTACCTGAGCCTGAACGGATGTGATATGCCGTCCCAGTAACTGGCGGAGATGCAGGAGCAGACATGGATCCTTCTAACGAATTGCACCCGTCCACATGATTTTAGATCACCTAGCCTAGCGAGCAAATGGAGGAAGTATTCATCGTTTCTGATACTTCGTAAACATCATCCAACAAAACCGCGTGATCCCAAGTGTGGAAACGAACTAGAAGCAAGCACATCTCAGCAATTCAACAGCACTACACTATCCTCGGGGAACAGCACCTTGAATTCAGACATCTTTACCCCAACACCGGGCACCGGTGATGTAACTATCACATGATAGAGAACATAGGCAAACTTTGTCAATAGTCATTGATACATCCCACCCATCCACCCACCCACGCTGTCCGTTTTCCCTCGCTCTCTGCACCCCGCACCCCGCACCCCGCACCCCGCACCTCGCAATCCTGTCCTTCCCGCTCCTACTCGCGGCGTCTGCTATATCGCCTTGACTCCCGGATTGGCAGGCTACCGCGAGCATTCCGCTCCTCCCTCGGCCATCCGCTTCTCCTTCCATCAAGAATCTCCGGAAAATCGGCACGATGAATTCTTCATCTCGCTCGTCTATTCATAAACACCCATGAACAAACACGCTGGCGTCCCTCCTCCAGTCTCAATCCCAATCCTGATCCCAATCTGAATTCCAACACCAATTCCCAAACCATCAGAGCGCCGCCCTTCCTCAAGGACTGGCCCACCCACCGGCAACATCCACCCATTCCGCTAAACAAGAGCCTTCTTTTCCCTCAACATCGACAATGTCGGTATCGCACCTGCATCTGCACCCGACGCCGTTCTCCTTAGGTTCGTCCCAGTGCTCCCAGTAATCGTCCTCCTCGCGGCGCTCCTTCTCGTTCAAGGTGGTCTTCTCCAAAAAGGGCTCGCGGGGCAGCTGGCGCGAGGGCGCGTTGGCAGGACAATGCTGGATGGTGGTGTGGCGGTAGCCGAAGTCACGGAAATAGTGGATATCGCTGGGTGCCAGGAGGATTCCGGCGGCAAGGGAATGGATGGGTGCGTCGCCCCACTTTTTTTTTGAGTGTGTTAGTTTGACTTGGATAGCTGGGGATAGCTGGGGATAGCTGGGGATAGCTGGGGATGAGACAAACGCTCCTGCTAATTGAGAAAGGAACGAAGAAAGTTTAAAAAATCAAATAGAAGCAACTCACCCTCTCCATCCAGAACCCCCCACTCCGATCCATCATCTCAAAGAACCCTTCATACTCCGGGCTCCTGAACCAATCCAGCCTTGCAATCTCGAAATTCGACCAATAATGGCACATGTTGTACTTCTCGGTCTCCATGGCCTCGACATCGATCTCCCGGTCATCCTGTCCCGGTTCACTCCTGAGCACCTCGTCGGGCAGAGCTTCCGGGTTCTGCTCCTCGGGCTTGTCCTCGCGGGGCTCGACAAACATTTCCCACAGCCCCTTGGAGGTGATGTTGTTGAGACGCTTGTAGGCTGAGGCGTAACGGAAGATGTTGGGCACGGTTTCGCGGAGCTCCTTGACGGCGATGGTGAAGCCGTAGGTTTTGTTATACTTGACCATTTCCAGGAAGGGGTCGTAGGTGATGTCGCAGAAATACTTGATCTCGGGCTCGAGGCGCCAGTACCACTCGTATTTAGCTAGCAGCGGGTGCTTGTAGAAGAAGCCGGAATAGAAGCGGCACATGGCGTGGTAGCTCTCCAGTCCACCATACATGACGGCGGCATCGCCTTGCTTAGCAATGCCTTCTTTCGCGATCTTGGGGTCGATCCAATCGGGGAACCCCCACATTTCAGGGCCAACCTTGCCGAATTCGACGGGGGCCGAGGTATAGTTGCGGATGATATCTTTGAAGGTCTCGTTGAAGTCGCCATCGTTGAGGAAGACGTAGGGGTAGTGGTACCAGCGGTTGAAGTGGCGCTCGATCGATTTGACCGATTGGATGACGCCGTCTAGTTCTTTATTGCGCGCTAGCACTACAAAGGCCGCGTTGGCTCGCGGTTTGCTCGTGTCAGGTTCTAGACAGCCCGTGACGAAGACTTTGTCGTGTTCTTCGCTGATTTTTCTATTTTTTGAAATCGAGGATGGAGTTAGCCTTGATGGCCATGACAACCATGATAGCAGTGATGATGATGACAATGATGATACCAAAACAAAAGGAAAAATCCCTTACCTTATAGCAGGCGGTGCCCCCGCCGGCATCAATATCCTCCCCGGCGAACTGGGATGCCTAACAAACAGCACCAGAATCAACACCACCACAAAACAAGGAAACAGCACAATGAGCCCCAGCGGCACCGATACGCTCGAGTTGCCCTTGAGCCTCAACGGCCTCCGAAACACCGCCAACCTCGAAAGCATCTTGCTGTTGTTGTTGTTGTTGTTGTTATTATTGTTGGCTGGTCCTCCTCCTCCTCCTCCTCCTCCTCCTCCTCCTCCTGCTGCTGCTACTCCCACTCCACCAATTCCTCCTCCCGCTCCTATTCCAATTCCAGGTGCCGTTTCCCCAGGCCGAAGCGCCGTCGCTGTTGACGATGCCCGATGTCGCTGCTGTTGCTGTGGTTGCTTCTCGTCGAAGCTCATGCTACTGCTGCTCCCCACCGTACTGCTGCTACTGCTAGTCGGCGCGCGCTGATACCGCCGGAGAAGATCCATCTACTTGTGTTTCTTTCTCCTTGGTTGTCGCTCGCCCCAGTATCGAAACAACGGGGGCGATCGGTCGGTCGGTCGGTCGGATCCGGATTCGGGCGGGTGGGCGCAGACAGGCTCACGCGCGTTTATGATTCGCGAGGGCACAAAAACACAGGGCCACTGACACTGGGCCAGGCTGGATTGGGGGATAGGGAAAATTGGGTCGGCGAATGGATCATGGGCCGCGAATGCGGCTGTGGTGGGGCGTGCCGATAGGCCTCTCTACCGTAGGGGGCACTGCCACGGATGGGGGGTGGGGCCCGTTGGTACCTGAGGTCAGCAAGGTTACCGTATGCCTATGTAGTGTGTGTGGTTTCGAAGGGGTTCTGGACAGCACGGGGTTGGAAATAGTTTGTTCGTCAATCAGTATCTTGCTGTGAGATTCGCGGTCTTCTTTGATTCACCATGAGGTGGTGGCGTTGACATCCACAACAGCTTGTGCGGAAAGGGGGCGCAGGGACCTGCCCTTTTTTTTTCTTCGGCCGTTTTTTTGGCGCAAGATTCCATTTCTGCATGGCCGCATTTCGGACTGTCCGCATTGTATGAAGTATCGGTAATCATCCAAGGGGGAATTTGATTCGCGAGATAGTCCCTGAGATTTGATTGATTCTATCGAAACAAATCTAATTGGTCTGTCCCTCAGTGCTGGATTTACTGCCAATCACGCACGCGATAGCTTTTGAGTATTTGGGCGAAATAATGGGTATTGTTTTGCACCAGAACATGACCTCGTGGCCACGGGTGCCCACTATTGCTGAACACAGGTAGCAAGGAGCTAAACTTCGCAGAAAACGCCTTGGTCGTCACTGAGCAAGCTACCAGAGGCGCCTTTCTCCCTTCGCGAGAAACCGCGCTGGTGTTACCCGTTATATTCCCGCAACATGACTCCTTGCACACACCTGAAGACCTCCACGGGGTATCGGTATGCGTAGATCTATCCTCCCAGATCCAGCCTCCTTGGGAAATTTCCAAATCTTGAAAGTGTTCAGACACCGTCTGCCACACAGGAGTAGAGTAGCATTACCGCTCTGCTCTACTACTCCGAAAGGGGTAGCACAAAGATCCAGGATCTCTCCATCCTTAGAAGGGGGGTTTACCCGCATGCGGTTCCAGTAGCTAGCCACGAGTATCGAGATAAGAAATATTAGAATCCAACATTACAGGGCAGACCGTTGGATTAAAACACGATCATCGGACGGAACAGTCTTGCCCCTTAACTGGAAAAGCAAACAGGGGAAAGAGAAAAAAAAAGAGAGATCGCGAACTCGAGCCTCACTCCTCTAGATAATTCCAGCCCAGCTTCCAGACCGGAGGAATTATTCCGCTTAAGACGAAGGGCTCACCTTCCAAGCGTTAGATCTAGCCAGCCAAAAAGGGGAATCAAAGAAACATCGAACGATCTAGTCTACTACGATTGCCACCTGTTTCCCAACAGCCCTTGCAGACCAAGAAACACCCGACTCCCCCCTACCCACCCCACCCGACCAAAACACCTACCACCATCTCTATCTGTCTGTCATTCGCGCAATCCATTTCGCCCGAACAAACGAACCCGATTCTCCTTCCCGGAAGTCTAAACAGCCCCAACCTGCAACGTGCAGATTCCCACGCCGCAGAGACCGCTCTAGATCTCGCCTCTTTCTCGTCTGAACTCTATTTCTCGGCTTGCTCGCAGGTCGGCGCGGACGTGAACTGGAGGAGAGGGCAAGGAACATGGGGGGAAAACAAGAACCCCAAGCTGGCGAGCGACTATTCCAGAACACGGGGGAAACACAGGTCAGTTGGCCACGGGTTTCGTTCCTAGAACGGGCACTGCTGGTAGAGTTTAGATGGGACGGGATGGGACGGGATGGGAGGGAGGGAGACGTGGCAAGGCAAGGAAGGGGAAGGGGATATCGTTTGGGTAAGCTACAGTTAGCAGTTGCGGGAACAGAACAAGTATAAAGCTGTTTTAGGTTGGCTGGCTGGCTGGGATTGCACATCTTTTTTCCTGAGAGAAAAGAAAACGTCCGGCTCATGTCATGTGTGGAACACTGTCTCCTGTGGCGTTATCTGCAGCCCGGCTTCCATTCCTTCGGTGACACAAGCGATTTTTTTCCTTCCCCGCCACTGGGAGCTAAAAGTGGTGATTAATACACCTTTCCCCTGCCGCTTCCGTACCTGCCTACCTACCTACCTACATCACGAATGCGCATCTCTGCGACCATCTTCTCCCCCGCATGAGCACACTCTCATCCGCACCCCAACCCCAACACCTACACCATGGACCCACCCAGTCCCAAACCCAGCATCACGATCACTGAAGCCACCGCGGCCGACATCCCCGCGCTCCTCGCCACATGGCGGCTCTCCTTCAACACGCCGCTCTTCACCGGCGCGATCCCGGCCAGCGCCCCCGCGGACCTGTTTCTGCAGCGATCCTATGAGATCCTGCTCGCGCCGCGGCCGCCCGGCGCCGGCATCGACACCCGGGTCGCGGTCGTGCGGGACGGCGGCCACGCACACGGGACCCCGGTCTCGGTCGCGGTGTACCAGGTGGTGAGGCCGGGGCAGGATGCCGGGGATTGGCGGACGAACTGGAGGGATAGGTGGGCGGATTATGAGGGCGCGGAGGTCGCCGGAGGAGAGGGCGGGCTGAGTAAGGAGGGTGTGGAGGGGTTTTTTGGGTACATGGGGACGGAACATCGGTTTGTGATGGGGGCGCGGCGGCATGTTTGTGGGTGTTACTTTCTTTCTTTCTTTCTTTCTTTCTTTCTTTTTCTCTGCTCCTCGCCTTTTCTTCCCCTTCGCTTCTTTTCCTTCTAAGCCAGGAAAAGAAGAAAGAAAAATACAAGCACACAAAATCAAATAGCGGCCAAACTAACAAATACCCCGGAGCCCCGGGGGATCCAACACGACAGTCCTCGAGATCCTGCAGACGCGCGAAGGCCACCGCCGCCGCGGCTACGGCAGCGCACTGGTGCGGTGGGGCACGCAGATGGCGGACCGTCTGGGCTACGAGTGCTTCGTGGACGCGACGCCCGCGGGCTTCGGCGTCTACGAGCGCTGCGGCTACGTCAAGCAGGATGCCAGCGCGGCCTTCCCCGAGGGCAAGGTGTCCGAGAGCTTGGTGCCTATGTTGAGACCGAAACAGTAGGGGGGCAAGGAGCAAGGGACGATGCTGTGGGGGAGGGCTGGGGACTTTGCATCCTTGGAGACGTGGGTTGGGGGGGATGTTGCGCAGTCTGGCACTGCTTGTTCTGGGAGTGGGCTTGTATATATAGCGGCGAGATACACAGAGGGAGGGACTGCTATTATATGCAGGAGATTGTTTGATTCTGTAGAACGTTTCTATATCGAAGCTCGTTGCTCACGCATTCGTCTGACCCTATCTATGTACATGTCCCACGGAAACAGAAAGGTGTGACAATCTTTCCCACAGCGTTGCAACCACGACGACGAACAACCGCCGCAATCTCGCACACCCCCCACGCCCTGGCGAACAGTCCTCCTAGACCAGCCATGTCCTCCATATCCTTGCAAGCCGAGCTGCCCCATCGCCGCACTCAGGGCCATCATCAATCACAGCGCGCAAAATCGCCAAAATCAAACTCGGCCATCTCCACATCCTCATAGTCCGTCTCCGGCGACCCGGGCACCTTCTCCTGCTGACCCTGCCCTCGCTTTCCCCCCCGGCTCTCCGCCATCCCGTCCTTCCCCGGCATGGCCTGCAAGTCGGCCGCTTCCTGGAGCATGCGCGCATACGAGCTCATCGGTGCCTGACCCCTGCCCAGAAGTCCCGGTCTCGCGCTACCACTGCCACTGCCGCTCGTCTGTGAGCGTTTTGCAGATGCCTCGTGTCTGGTCGTCTTTGGATCACCGCGAGCACATGGCTTCGTGGAGGAGTCCCGTTGCATTGCTTTCCTAGTCGTGCGTTCGAACGCGACTGTAGTTTCGAGGAGGAGGCGCTCCAGTCCTTGGTCTTCCTCGCTATCGACACCATGGCTGCCTGACTTCGTTGTTGGGATGCGCCTGGAGGACCTGGGCGCGCTTGCTTCGAGGGTAGTAGAGCGACGGCCTGGTTTCGCTGCGTCGCTTTGTGGACGAGCGCCGTTAGTGTGGTGGTTTGCGGGAATTATGGGGGGGCGAGACGTTTCTCTGCCTCTCTTCGTGGTGCTCTGTGGCTTCCTGATCGGCGGTTCGCGGGATGCGGGTTTTGAGAACCGAGGCCCGGTGGACATAGACAAGGACAAGGCAGGACGGGGCGGTGGTTTTGAGGGAATAGCTGCTGCAGGGTGCAGCAGAGCGGGTTCCGATCTCGTGGTAGCAGTGGTGGGTTTCGAAAGCGGCGTCATGTCCATTTCCTTCATGTCTTGCGACGAGAGGAAGATGTCTTGGGTCGAGAAGAAAGGGAGTTGATCATCGCCTTGGTTCGGAGCAACAGGGTGCTCTGCTGCCAGGGTTTCCCGGCGAGATTCCGCAGCAGCTGATACGGCGGGGCTAGAGATGGGCGCGGGCTTCGCGATAGAGTTCGGCGGTCTCTTGGGCGGCTTGTGACGGTCGTCGTGCTTTGTCGATTGGAACAGCCGGCTATTTCTGGACGGCAGATGGGGCCGGGCCAGCACTTTCGGAGGAAGAGGAGGAGGAGGCGGCGGCGGCATAGATCGCACCTCTGTCTTTGGGACAGAACGACGATGGAAGATTTCCTCGGCCTCCTGCGACGGACTCGGGAACAGGTCATCTAAATTGTCAAGCAGGAACTGCTGGGTACTGGGTGGCGGCATGAGCACGTCAGGCGCTTCGTCCTTCATCTCTATACAAGCATCGTCATCGTAGATTGGGGAAGCCCGGTGTAGAAATTTGGATGCCGGACCCTTCTCTAGACTGGCCTGAAGCTGCGCCGTTCGGGGCGATGATTTGAATCTGGGAGGTTGTGGCGGGGGTTCCATGCGCGACGGGGTCTTGCTGGACTGAAAGGCCGGCGGTCTGGATGGGCGGAAGGTTGGTATCGGTGGGGTGGGCGTTGCTGTGGGTTTACAGGTAGGCCCTGTCGTACCGGCATGTGGTATTGCAGGTGAAAGCTTGTCCGCTGCCGGGCCGGCAAGGTTGGCAGCTTTTTCTATTAGAGGAGGCCGTGGAGGTGGCATTACAGTCTTCTTGCTGATGACGGGAGACGGGACAAGAGGTTGCGGGTATTTGTCTTTTCTGAGCCGCGCTAGAGGCACATTCTCCTTTTCCTGGTCGAACTTCTCTTGTGTGCCGCTACGCAGTCCACTCCGATATTTCCGAGGCAGTTCTGGTTGCGGTTCCGCCGATAAGAGCACTTCTTTTCTATGCTTCTGTAACGCCTCGACTCTCACGTAGCTTGAAGTAGTGGCTATAGTCTCCTTCTCCGCCGCAAATTCGTTCTCGGGTAGCTTCGGCGGCGGTAGGACGAGCTCAGCTGCTGAGCTCTCAGTGACTGGGCTTGCTTGTCTAGATAAAGACTCGTCTGCATGGGGCTTTGCGGGGCTGTGGTCTAGAGCCCCAAGCATCTCCTCATCGAGTGGGGGGGTTTGGTCGAGCGAGAAAGATCGGTTGAAAGATGGCTCAGTAATAGTATCTACAGTGGGGGCGGAATCTTCGTCTTTTTGAATCTTTCGACAACCCGGAGGCTGAGGTGTAGTTTCTCGTGTAGAGTTCTCGGACCTTTGGGGGATCATATCGGAACCTGAATCTACATTCGGGTCATCGCCGGGTAGTTTGGCTTCTGAATTGATCTCGCAAGGAGAAACTATCTGATCTACAACGACCGACGGAAACTTTGGTCCATGGATGCGCCTTCGTTTGGCACATCTCTCTCCCGGCTCGGATGCATCCTCACCCCCCTCGTTGACTGGACCTGGACTCGGAGTCGGACTTGGACTTAGACTAGGAGTGACCGCCTTCGGCTTTGACTTCACCTTCGTCTTCCTCCCACTCTTCTTCCCCGCATTCTCAACCGTCGGCTTCGCAAAGAACCCCTTCAACGTCGCCTGATCAGGCCCTGCATCCACAAGCGGCAATCCCTTCTTCCTCCTCTCCTCCCTCTTCTTCTCCTCCTTCTGCTTCTTATTATCGCGCGCCAACCTGGCCCTGTTCTGATTCCTCTCCTTCTCCAGCTCGCGCCGAATGCGGTCCTGCTCCAGAAGATCCAGCCGCCGCTGCTCCGCCTTGGACACCTTGGGTGCTATGTTCTTGGCCTTGTACTGCTTCTTGACCTGCTTCGTAGTCATGGGCGGCGGCGTCGGCGGCCGGCTGGGATCCGTTTTCGACTTGGATGCGTGCAGCGTCGTGAAGATGCCCTGGATTGGCACCATCGCGACATCTCGGGGGTCTGGTCGGGCCGGGTTAAGGAGGCTTGTGGCAGCGAGTTCTGCGCATCCTCTGGGCAGCGGCCTGTCTGGGCAAGTTCCTCTTCC
Organism: Iodosphaeria phyllophila; assembly: GCA_025802455.2. Taxonomy (NCBI): domain Eukaryota; kingdom Fungi; phylum Ascomycota; class Sordariomycetes; order Amphisphaeriales; family Iodosphaeriaceae; genus Iodosphaeria; species Iodosphaeria phyllophila. The sequence goes on along the minus strand of JAOYMO020181860.1, from coordinate 14,174 downwards.
TAGAATGAGAATGCCAATTCCATCCAAGATAATCCGTGTTTCGACGCGTGGTGCTGCCTTGAATCGGTGGGTCAAGCAAACGGGGCTTCGTCCTGCCAATCGCCGAATCAGGCGGCTATGCGGAACCGTGGTCGCGCCGGCAACCAGGGTACCGCTGTGAAAAACTGCGGGTACGGGGACCTTGGGTTGCGCTAATGCAGGAGCAATGACGCGATGGGGCCCTTTTTTCGTGTCGATGCCTGGAGCGAAGTCACGTGATATTGATATTGTTACCCCTGCAATTCTACCTCCAGAGGTATCGGTATGGGCTTCGTTTTCTCAACCCGATTTGCCATCCCGAATCGACGCAAATTTCATTCATCTCCTCTTTAAATCCTTTCCAATCTAGGATCTCTTCATGGCGGGGATCCGCCCCTCGCACAGCATGGCCGATTCCAGCCGTGCGCCGGCAACTTCCTCAAGACCACCCATTCTCAGCCTGCCCTGTGAACTGACAACGAAGCTTCCCCGGCTACTTCGAGACCAGTCGCTTCTGGAAAATTCTGCTGGAGTGCGAGCCAGCTGCTGCTGCTGTTCAGAACCGTCCATTCCTGCGTGTCTACGACGGCCTCGACATATCCATTCATCTGCACCCTCAACTTTGTAAAGGGGACGTCGGATGAGGCTGCTAAGACTAAGAACTGAAGTAGCTGGCTCGCTTGGCTCAAGCGCACAATGCCGAACTACATCGTATGACTCGGTGGGAACGGATTAGAGAAGAGGTCCAGTTTCTTTTGAGAAAGCTATTGGTAACGACTCTTTGTTTGTAGATTGGCGAATTGCAAGTTCGACCAGGGCATCTTTCTCCTTGCTGGGCGATATTCGATGATGCCCCAATGTGTTTCCAGGGTATGTATCAGAGAAATATACATCGCCAGACTGCGATGCAGCGGTACAGTAGTCCTGACATTGTTTTCGGCAAGCATGCCATTCATCACGACTCGATTGATTTGCAGCAAGTGTTCGGCCGTATTATGCTTTCTAACAGAGATATTATATACGCAAAAGACGAGCAAGATACTGGCACTAGCGGTTTGCTAATGCTGGCCCTTCTGCAAGCACAAGAACCTCACTACTTCTGAGTGATTCTCATGATGAATTAGAGAGAGCACCAAAGCCTCTGTCTACAAACGTTTTTCCTCCCACCTTTTTTTATGTAGCAAGCGCGGAGCCTGACAAAAAAAGCATCGAGGTACTAACACACCCTATTAAGTCAACGACTTTACCGCGGTGTATGTTGTGATCCTCGGTGCTAACTAGAGACTCACCCTTGCGCTTGACGCTTCAGCGGACTTCCTGTCTGTTGTAGAACACCATGCAATGAGATCGTACACCAAGCTCGCCGCATAGGCGCGTCTACGCTTTTGGTTGGCTGGCGTAGCGTATCACTTGCTACACTATTCCTATTAGTTATCCGCGGTTTCGATACTCGTAACTCATCGTTGATCTCAGTGTGCAGTAATCGAAGGTGCACGCCTACTACGCCTGCTATACAGCAGATCAATCAGTCTTCCAGTGTTATACCGCAGTGCCAGGCACCCGTCCTTATGTACGCAAACAAGTTGAAATAATTTCACCTGAACACTAGGCCAAGCCCAGACCCGAGATGACCCCGTCCTGGATAGGTGTACTAAGCTTTTGTCATTTTCATCGTTAGTTTCTTTTGTTTCCCAGTAGGAAAGTTTCGTCTTCGTTGCTATGTCCCTCGCAGTGCAAGTTTCGCCATTTTCTACTGGTGCTGTGGCCGCTGGTGAGGAGATGGCACAGCGCTACTGCCGCGGTCTCTGGCGTTCTTGTGAGATACTGGCGTGATTTTGATAGTTGGCGTCTGGAGGCTCTGTTCCAGTCCCACGTGGAGCACCCTTCTTTTCTTGGAAATGCTTTCCGAGAGCGCGCTATGCCCTCCCCTAGGATAAACTACGTGCTATCTATTCCGAGGAGGATGGTGCAGAAGGAAGGTCCAAGCGATGCAAGCGAATTTCTTCTATCCGATCATCTGAATGCCCTCCTCAGTTTGTTTCTCAGGTGGCTTCATCTAGAGCGTCGAGCTTCAATATCGATATCTTGACTTGGGATTCGTTGTTCGCGCCTTTTCCTGCGCACGTCCCACGCCAACTTACAGGTCACAGTCATACCGGTAATGCTCCTCCCTGATGTTCGAGGTCCCACTCCCACGCTCTGGGAGTGGCCTTGTATGAAACGAATGATAATACACAGCCTTCGTAGGCTTGGAAACTCGATTTTTGTGGAGGATATTCGTTACCACAGAGTCTTGCTGGCCGCGGGGCTGGGATAGACGATCAGTTCACCAAACTCATTTTCATTTTCTTCCAGGAAAAAGCCTTTGGTTAGGCGATCGACTGTGTTTCGAGTTTTCTCTATTCTATCAGTCTCAAGGAGCTAACGGACGATGACTTCCGGAAACTGCTGGTCGTACCGATGAAAGTAAATGTGGACTTAGATAGCGCTGCGAAAGTCCTGGGAGTGTCGGTGACGCTGCTTCCAGTGTAGCCCGAAGACTGACTGGATCGGGAGTAGGCCTCTCACCATTAGCTCAAGATAGGCCCAGTAAACTGGACTTTAGGGATAGACCAGGCGGTGACGTTGGAATGACGACCATCTCACGCTCGCTGGCATGGTTTCGTGAACAGGAGCTTTCGACAAGTCAGCGCGCCCTTGGCCGTGTCTCATGGTGTTGCGGGTACCATCGCGGAGGATACCCCATGTTTTCTCAAACGAGGCAAGTGTATTTTAAGAACCAACGTGCACAACCTTGAGTTCATACAAGTAGCGACTCTAAACTATAGAAGCGGTGGTCTTCCGTGTCCACATTACCAGCCCCAATAAGAAAAGACCACCCCCTAGCGTGCGGTTTGTCTTGTCAAAGAAAAACGCGCTCGAAGAACATTGGTTATCCTTGTTTGGATATGGGTAAGCACATGGATGCGTATGTATAGATTCTTGCTGGAGAATTCATTCCCATCTTTCTGAACACAGATTGGGTTTTTTTAGTTACCGACCAAGCTTTTAGACTTAAATCACATCATGTCATGCAGCCATGTTAACTTGACGCTCTCGTCGAACTAATCACTGTGGCCCTGATAGCTTGATAATGAACCAATGGAATAATATTTTTGTCTAGGTTCTGGCTATAATACCTACTTTTTACTTGATCAAAGAATGGAGAGCAAGATCAGCGGGCTGGTAGTCATTTTACTACTGTCACCTTGGGCTCGGGTCGATACCATCGCCGTGGAAATTCTGCGGGAATGGAGTCAACCCAATCCTTACGTGATAGTCAGCTAACCACAGGGTATCTCCTTGGATGGGACGCTATAGTGGTTACATAAAACTCATGATATTTTTCGTATGAGCGCCGTCACGTGCCATTCAAGGGAATACCCAGTTTCCAGAACCTGTAGATTTTCTGGTTCCGTATGCGGGTCAGAGGAGACGATGAGGGCAGTGGCGGTCATGAGTACTTGGCTCCACCAGCAGGGTAATGTGGGTTCTCGCTTAGCCTAGGCACAGAAGTGGGAGGAGAAGGACAGATATGTGAAGAGAAAAAGTAGATGTAAATATATTTTCAATATCATTTCAGCCGTTCATATCTATGATCTAGAACATTGGTACTTCCATAGTTGTGAAACGGCCTGTTCGTATGGATGGCCGAACACGTTATTCTGTTCCCACAATATTTACCCGGGAATCACAACCCGGGATCGGAACATTCGCTCGGAGTATGTCACGGTTATTCATAGCACACGGGATACCGGTATCAGACCTCACATACCCCCACGCCATGGGCTGTCTTCGAATCGCGCGCCCTGGTGCCTTCTAGATCTGGAAGCCCGCGTTGTACGACAACCTGCAAGGCACACGCTGAATACCAATACCCAATATCGCGTCCCCTTGACCGCGTACTGTACTATGCTCGCCTGGGGTTGAGAAGGTGATTTACACATGTGATTTGTGCACGTGTGTCTACAAAATCAGGGACACGCGTTCTGACACGCTTTGGCCTGTGGGTAGTACGAGCTGACAGGTACGATGCCGTACTGCTTATGATGCAGCCACTTACGCAGTACAACACTGGGCGGGCATGACATGTGTTCAAGGGGGATTGGCAAAGAGATCGCAAGTTGAGAGCTGTCTAGACTGTTGCCATGATATCTCGCTTTCTCGGGATTGACAACCGAGGGGTAGACGTTTCGATTTCGATGCCAAGGCTGGCCTCTTCCACCTGAGGACTGGTACGCATTGAATTTTTTGCTGAGTGGGGTGGGGGAGTTAGAAATGGACTAACCTTCAACTTGGTCACCATAGAGTACACAGTATTCATGAGATCACAGCAGGAGTTGCTATCATAGTTACCGTACGAGATGGGCAGCTTGCACAGTTTGTGATCCTTGCTCTGAAGAAAACGCGCTCCTCGTCGCCAACGGAGCGACCGTATTTGAGACAGTTTCTCATCCCTTGAGAGATCTTCCAATTCTAGAATGGGATTTGCAACTCAATGGATCTGGATGTGTGGACAGGTGGACTGCATGGGCATGGGTGATCTAGCGGTAGTATCGAGTTAGGTATGCAGGGGTAATTGCGGTTCACCAACCAATGGGTGAGCACCAAGTGCGCGATGAGCAAGATGGCCCCTATCTGATAGCTGCAGCTATCAGCATGTTCTCAGACAACTCGGTTCCTGGTCAGAATCTGACCTCGGCCTAGGAATCAAGCTATTGTTCATAGGCTTGATGGAACATCAGCTAACGAAGGATTGAGGCCGGGAACCTTCATTGATCAACAAAGATCTGACTCCTGAATCCATAATACAATACCTTGTCATGTTCACGTCTTAGCACCAACAAGACTGGTTGGTACGGGGGTACTGCACAGCACTCTTCGATGCATGTTTTGAATGGAAAGTTCAATTTAAGTTAAACATTTCCTTCGGCGTCGTGCATGAGATCTCTAATTTCCTGGTTCATGGCTGTCTCTCATCAGCCATACACAAAACTCGAAGTCGAGAAGGAAATTGTACATAACCCCTCTCTCTCTGTTTTCCTCCTTCCCTGGCTCGGAGACTCAAGTTAATAGTGGCCCTGGTCAACCGCTCCATAGTGGACCCCACACTACACCGAACCTGGTCCGCTAGCACCGTAGCTACAGCTTTGATTTCGGTGCCGCACTGTCGGCCCAACATTTAGCTCGTGAACCTTGCCCCTTCCTGTCTAGCTCGTCCAATTTACTCGATGTGCGCCTTTCGGATTCGTCCCTTTCCCTCCTTAATGGCCTCGGCAATCTAGATAGCAAATCTGTCAAACTCAAATCACTACGAGATTGGGCAATTTCCAAGAGGTTGACGGTTTTTTTTTTCGTCAGGTTTCCTCCGAAGTCCGCTGACGTGAATGCTAGCTGCTGTCTGCTCTCCGTTACGCCTGCCAGCTTGACCGAGTGTGATCCTGGTCAAGCCGTGTTGTGTACCGACATGGTGGCCTAGCGTTCAGTGTTGCCCCAAACTGAGCGCCTGCACTGGACCTTCTCTTTCGCTCGTCACCAGCGACGCCTCCCGTCCCATCATCGTGCTGCGCAATCTGATGCGCGAATCGTGTCAGCGACCAATGGCCAGCAGCGACCCGTGATCGCAGAAAGACCACGGACGAACTCACTCTATGCTGTGTGCTACAGAGTTACCACCGGTAACGAAATATTACTACACAGTGCACCACAGGACGCCCGTCATAGAGTCCTGGTAGTCCTGCGAGTCTGTGACCCGAATTGAGGACCCTAATGTCCCACCTACAGTGCTTTCCACCGCCATCACCCCCACGGTAACGACGAAGACAAAGACCAAGACAAGGACTAGGACAAGGGCAATAATCCCCCCCCCCCCTTTTTTTTTCTCTTTTCGCCGCAGTGTGCTGGCGACTGAGATTGTCGCTGCCTGCCGGCTAGATGTCGACCTTCAACCGCTCGAGTAACTCAGTCAATACCGACACGACGAGCGTCGCGGTTGTTGAGACCCTCCCGTTGGGTTTCATAGAATTACAGAAACCAGCCACGCACACAACCTAACGTAAACTGCTGTTCTACTGACTGCAATCGACAATCCATTGGCTTTCACGCCGGCACCCGCGACCCGCCGCCCTTGGCCGTCCTTAGGTGCCGAGGAGCTGTGGGTGTTGGACGGAAATGTCGTTGAATGGCCTGGACAATGACACCATCAAGGAAGCGTACGAGGCGGTGGCAGCTGAGCCTGGTGGATGGTAAGTATTCTGCTTCGTTCCTTCCCAAACCTTGTGGTATGGACGACTACTCGGTGGTTCCTTCCTTCCTAGATTATCTGACAAATGGGTGATGTGCTATTAGGTTCCTCTTAACGTATGCCAGTCGCGATGAGGTGGCGTTGCACGGGCAAGGGGCGGGGGGCATTGTGGAGATGCGCAATGTCATGGCCAGCTACGAGGAGAAGCAGCCGATGTATGGGTTCATACATTATCGTCGAAGAAACGTCATCTTGAAGTACCAACCCGATGACTGTTCTCGGCTAATCCAAGCTCGGGCCGCGGTGCATTTCAACGCGGTATGCGAACGATTTGCGCCGTACAACACCATATTTGAGATATCAATGGCCAAGGACCTTAAAGATACGAAGCTCTCGGCAGCATGCTCACTTCACACTGCCTCGGGGTCCACATCGTCTTCTACCAGCTCCCTGCGTCGTCGGCGGTTGATGGAAATTACAGAGGAGGAAGAGGAAGAAGAGCGGGAGCGGGAGCGCAAGAGACAGTCTACAGTTCAGGAGGAAAGAGATGGATCTGGCGCCGGGACGGAGAAAGAGAAGAACAGCCTTGATCTGACATGTCCGTCCTTGTCTCCGCAGTCAACACATCTTAGTCGTCAGACCACTGCACCGGGCGAAGCAAGTCTATCTTCGGAAGCCCTGGGCTTGACGGCAGCAGATCGACCGAACTCGCCAGCCAAGTCAGACTACGACTACATACCTGGTCGTCGGCTTTCCTCGCAGTCAGCAAGACCAGAGCTGTACAGTTATTCCAGCTATCCTTACGGCCGCCCCAAAGTCAAGTTGGCTCCGCGACCTTCGGCAGACGGCAAGAGACCGCAGACGGCCAATGCTGTTGGGAAGCCCACGGCAGCTATGCCGGCAGGGTTCAAATCGTTAGCCAAGCCAGCGAAAAAGAAGAAGTCTAAGAACAAAATGCCTGCTGAGCCGACTGAAGCTGCGGAGTCCAAAACGCCGGGCATCAACATCACGTTTACGCCATCCGCCCATATGGCCGAAGCTGCTGCGGACTCACCGGTCGATCTACTGCCTCCTCGACCCAATACCAGCTCAGGTGCATCAGTCAAATCGGTGTCAGCCATGTCTACTCTGACATTACCTGCCATCAAGGAGCCCAAGATGACACCGGAAAAGGCGCGACTGATGAAAGCCATGAAGATGCGGGAAAAGAAAAAGAAACAGAACATCTCGTCTTCAGCACCGCCCACGCCAACCTTTGAAGTACCTGCGGAGGAGCTCCAGATGGAAATGGAGGATGAGAAGGATGAGAAAGATGAGAAGGATGATGAGGAAGACGAGGAGGACGAGGAGGACGAGGAGGACGAGGAACATGATGACGAAAGTGTATTGAACGTTGCCGGTGTTGCGCGTAATCTATTTCCTTCCACTGCTCCAGACGCTGAAGGACTTGCGGAAGACACGGCTACGGAATCTCATCCAGGATCGCCGACCATCGCGTCTTCGGAAATTGACGATTCAACGAAGGCGTCTTCTCTGTCGGAGGCGACTGATAAAACGGTGCGACATGAAGATGAAGCAGAAGATTCCATGCAAGACACTGGGCAAAATGTGGGGCAGGAAGATATTGGACAGGGACAGGGACAGGAACAGGGACAGGAACAGGGACAGGAACAGGAACATCCAGACCAGATGAATGCCGAACGAGCGAATATCGAAAAAGAAGAGGAAGAAGAACAAGAACAAGAAGATGAAGCGGACGTTGGAGAAACGCAGGTGGCGAAAATTCAAGAGCCAGGAAATGCAGATGATGACCCAATCCAGGATAGCACGAGCGCGGACGCTGACCTCGGAACCACGGCTCACACCGCCTCCGCTTTCGCCTCCGCCTCCGTTACCGAGGAATCCTGCGACATTCCAGCAGAGGCCAGAGACATAGTAGGCCGGGAATCGGCACTGGAAACAGGAACAGAAACAGAAGCAGAACCCGAACCTACTGTGCTGACGACTATCGAGGCGCAAGAAAGTGCCAAGTCTCCATCATCAGCGGACCCAGAGCCAGAGCAGGACGACGGGCCTCAACCCTCTGGTGGCATTCCGTTGTCCAAACTCCCGTCGACTGAGTCCCGATCACCTGTATCGCCGAGTCTCAAGTCCAAATTTTCTCTGCAAGACGTTGCTGGACCCGCAGAGCCAGCACCCGGTCTGGATTCGGTTGTTGCCGTTCCGTCAACGGTTGATTCGCAGGTTTCGCCCTCGGAAGAACCGTCGCCGTCTCTGTCAGAAGCTGAACCTGAGACTGAAACCGAAGTCGAAGTTGAAGCTGACGGTAATGTCGGATCTGAACCTGCGCCGGCTGCGGAGGTAATGGCACCGACCGAGGGTGACCAAGTAGAAGACTCGACGGCACCAGCAGAGGCAGCGCAAGAGCCATCGCCCGCGGTTCCGGACGTTTCCGCCGAGCCAAGTGCAGAGTCGGAGCTGGAAGCATCGGGGCCCAAGACACCTGTTCCCGAGATCGTGGAAGAGTTGGCCCAACAAAGCCTCACGACCAACGAGGCACCGCAACTTGAATCATCCCCGCCCATTCCCGAGAAGGCGGCCAAGCGAAAGACGGTGATCTACTCTCACCCTGATCCTCTTGACTCAGCGCCAAAGGCCGGACTTGCACCCAAACCCAGACGAAACTCGGAAAGCTCAGATCCTCTTCTCGATGACGATGCACTGATGGACGAACTACAATCTGCCACCGTTGAGGAGGCTCAGCCTATCACGGTGTCCAAGTCATCCGGAGGATCTGTTGTGTCAGGAATCAGTCCAGCCGTCAGTCCGAAGCGTGCCGCTTCCAACCCTTTACGAGTCTCATTACTACCCCCCAGTGATGTCTCCACGGGTCCGGCTCGGAGCGTTTCCGTCGGTGGTGCAGCCTTCCTGCAGAATGCTGCGCGCCAATCCATGAACTCGGGACCGGCAGCTAAAAAGACCAATCTAGGATCCAGCATATCCCAACGCATCAAAGCCTTGGAGAAGCTGTCCGGTAAAGACGGCGAAGGAGAGTCACGACCGCGAAACACGGCGCCGACGTCGTCTTTCTACGCCGTACGCAGAGGCGAAGGATCCAAAGCATCCTCGGTGGCCGACCGCACTAGCTCGTTGACTGGCTCGCACCCTACTCCCGATTTGGTGACTGAAGGTTCGATAGAATCTCATATCATCAGGCCTGTAAGATCCGGCTCAGTGGCAAAGAGACTAACCATATTTGAAGGCCCTAACCGTGGACGACCGGAATCCATCCAAGTCACCGCCCGAATCATCCGAGACCACCCTAATCAAGCCCCGGTCAAGAGACCAGACAGCCGGAAAGACTACCTCAGTGCCGGGGACTTCAAGCAATCTCCCCTTGTTGTTGACCAGCACAAAGCTTCTCCTCCTCCTGAGCTGTCACCTTCACTCATGCCCGCCTCCACAGCGGCCACATCAGACAACCCGCAAACGAACGGTTCCGGCTCCAGCACTATCCGCGAGAGACGCCAATCACGGGGTCGCGCCTCCATTGCCGCTGAAGACGAGAAGTCCGGCGACAAGCGTCGGTCCTCATTGAATGTAGTAAAGGATTTCATCAAGGACCGCCGCGCTTCTATCTCCGGCAAGTCTCCCTCCACGGACAACCTAACCGCTACCTCTCCAAGAGCCCCCTCCACCAAGTCCCCCAAGTCAGTCTCTCGCCCGCCGTCAGCCCATGGAAGTTTAGCCCAGAAGACCCGCCGGCTCTCCTTATCTAGCCGCCGCTCGTCGTTTACCAAGGACCGCGACAGTGCGTCCCCTGCCCTCTCCTCGCCTTCCACGGAACCCAATTCCGGCGACGAAGACAAGTCTGCCACCGGCGAAAAGAAGTCCAAGAACCGCGCATCGCGCTTTATGCGCCGTCTGTCCAACTCTCTTACCAATAGCGCCCGCAAGAACTCCGCTCCCCATATCTCCCCCACCGTAGCCGAGGAGAACGAGCACGACGACAAAGCCATTGCTAACTCTGCCGCTGCCACTGCTACTGCCCCCTCATCCCGCGCGGAGCAAAAGTCCATGCCCCTACCCCCGCCCCGCGTGGTGCCCAACGACCAGTCCAGCATCGCAGCCTACATGGGCGACGTGAACGTGCAGTTCCCCGAGAATCTGCTGTGGAAGAGACGGAGCTTGTGCCTCGACAGCCAGGGGTTCCTGATCCTGAACGCGGTGCAAGGGGCCGCGTCGAGCAACAAGGACGCCAACGGTAGCAAGTTCTACCACTTGCGGACGTTCAGGGAGCCGTATATGCCGGATGTCGAGGTCGAGGAGCTGCCGAATAGTGTGGTGCTGGATTTTGTGGAGGAAGGCACGGCGGGGCTGCAGATTGCGTGTGAGGATCGCGGGGGTCAGTTGCACATGTTGAAAGGTATGTTGTAGGGTGTTCCCTTGAATTCACGAGGCTAGTTGGTTGTTACGACATACTTACGATGGAATAGCGCTGCAAGAAGCCCACCAGACCCATTGCAATTCTCGATCTTAACGGTTCTCATACGGATGCATGCACCGATCCCTTCGGTAATTTCAGCGTTGCTTTTTTTGTTTGCATTTTTCAACTCTTGCCGATGATATCCAGCCTTGCTATTCGACATCGTTTGCTGTTTGTTTGTTTGTTTGCTCCGGGGTCGGATTTCTGCCACTACCAGAAGCGTTTCATATTCTTTTGCTGTATTTCATCTCCTTTGTCTCTCTTTCGGCATGCAATGATGACCTGAATTGGTCCTTCCCTTGGAAACACTATAATTGCTATATGTCGCGTCAACTCCAACAAACATGTGACATTTCGTCGAACACGACCGTGGCGCAATCCGACGCAGACTTTTCCCCTCGATGCAAACCCTACATCTGACAGGTCTCCGCCAAAGCCGAAGACGACCACCATATTCCCACCCTATCCTTGGACACACTTCTGAGCGGCTTTGACTCATGATGCTCACATTCTTCTTCACTAAAGTCCACTTATGGGCCTCCCTCATTCTGCGGTGGCGTGGGGGAAAGCGGTTGTCGATCCGCCTAGCACCTTCACCGTTATCATTACCAACAGCAGGCACATGGGAGGGGTTTCTAGGGCAGACACAGACGGAAAGATGGATTTCGGAAACTCAAGCAATACAATAGAGCTGTGGAGCTGGACTACAACATGATCACAAAGGCCTTCTTGTACAGGTCTTTATTCTTCTTCTTTTTTTTTGCTTTTTTACTTTTCTTTTAATTTCCCTTGTGTTCGTTCTTGCATTAGGTGCTCTTCGTGGTTAATACATAGCCCGCCTGGACATGGAGATTCTCTGGTCCAGGGTTGAGTTGAGTTTATGCGTTGCGTGGTTTGATTTGTATATAGAAGGAATGCTTCGAGTTTGGAAGCGTGTGAGTAGGTGGGATAGGGTTGGCTGGGCGAGAATGCGCCTGGATAAGGGAGGTAGTGAGGGAGTGTGGGTTGGGGCTTGCTGAGCGCACGGTGTGGTGGCGGCTTGGAGGTGATGAGGATAGTGGCTAAGACATGAAATGGGGTTGACAAAGTGGAAGAGGGGGAGTGAAGTAAATACACTGCTTGTGATTCAGTATTCTGTGTCCCGCTTGTTAGTCGTGTGATGTGTCTGTCATTCGTGCGGGTTTTGACTAAATGGGGATACGTGGGGTGTGGATGTTCGGGGCGAAGCTTGTAATTGCTGGGCCATCACTAGGCAGTCTCCGCGCTTTGTTATCCGGTTTGGCTCACGAGTTTGCTCGTGGGGAGGTTTCTGGAATACGCGGGGTAGATGGTGGGGTGGAAATTTGACATGGGGTTGTGACGAGGTTTGCTCTTTACCTGCCGCGGATGAATCATAACTGCAAGCAAGCTGTTGCCCTGCAACCTGTGTGGTGGAGGTGAAGTGGAAATTGTCACTTCTTGGATACTGTGTATGACCGTGTTCCGCTCTGTTGTGCGTTGTTCAGACGTGAGTCATGGGTTATGTGTTTGGCGTGCTGGTGGATGATGAGCTGGGGGCTGTCTGTGCTTGGTTGTGACCGATATATCCCCCTCTGTTCCGATCGGCTGTGACTCAATACGCGTTATCTACCCAGATTCTTGCACTGGTGGTGTGTGATTCATCTCGGTCTGGTGGACGGATTAGTTCTGTCATGAGGCGCCTAAATAAAGTTGATACAAGTAAGCTTTGGTTTGTTACTCTTCTCGCTTCGTTGTTCAAACACTCGATTTCAGGTCTTAACTACAGCACATCACTCCTGATGCTCAATCTTTGAGGAGCAACTTTCAGTGTGTATCCCTCGTGGTATATATTGCAGTCACACCAGCTCATCTCAGCAGCGAAAAACGGCCTGGCGCTGTCGGCGTAATACCGGTATTTACTCAGCTACCAGTTCGAGCGCTTCCCGTCTTAGCCGCGTTTCTGGTGTAGCTGTAACTTGCTTCACTGCTTGCGGTTCCTTTTCTTCCGCGGAACGGGCATCTTCTTCAGCAGTCAGCTTGACCTACCATAACACCCATATCTCAGCCCTCCACTATATATTGTCGAGACCGTCCCGTCTTTCTTGGGTAGCTAAGATTAGGAGAGGTGGCCATCTCCTGCACTGGTATGGCAACGATACCATCACCATCATATGTGGCTCCAGCATCGGCGCCTTCTGCCGGTCACCCCCTGGCTGCCTCTGCTTCTGTCACATGGGGGAATCGTGCGCGGTCCGGACTCCGTCCCCGGCACACAAGAGTCGTCTCTGCGGCGCATGATTCTACTTGAAATCGGGAGCCCAAACGTCATCTCCCGCCTTGTCCTGTTGGCGCGCGTTCACAAGCTCACGGCATATGAGCCTTCGAGAAACTATCTCCATCTCGAGCAAGGCGGACGGCTCGGAAACACAGTGCCAGAGGAGACGCGGATGGATAAACCGACTACTGCCCTGCTGTTGTAAGAGAAGCTTGCAAAGCGCCTTCGACATGTCGGGGACACCAAACCATGCGTGGGGATGGGACTCAACAGAAACCGGAAATTGGCTTGCGCCGGGACCTGCCAGGTCGGGATGGTGCGGTCTCCGGCCTGTCAATGTCTCCTGTGCAGCCTTCTCGAAGGTGGATCCGCTGTATGGGAGGGAGGCGGATGGGACTTTGGCTGCAAGGCTGGCGCCCATGGTGACTTGGAAGAGGTGTGGTGGCGGCCGTGTGCCACTTGCCACTGATGGGCCCCAAGACTGGTGCAACATTGTTTCGTTGTCCAACAAGGAATTCCAGTGACGGAGGGCAACGACCTTGCGGGTTATCGGGGTCTCAGACAGGACAGCCGGACTCGTGCCGTTGTAAGTCAAGTTGGTTTCCTGATCGGCTCATCTCTATAATGCGTGTCTCTCCTCTGTTTCAATATGGCCGTGGCATTTCGCTCCAAACCAAGCTATTGGATTATCTTGATGTCGTCCCGTTCCCACGTGCCGGTCGTGCTGGACATACATAAAAGTCTTCATTACTCACCCGTGGCCCATCATGAAGCAGCCATCGGGAACGCTTGAAAGCGCAGCAGAACACAAAATCGAGGTTGGGACGAGCCACCAAAGATAACAATATATCAAGATCTAACGGACGACACAGGACACACTGTCCCACGGGATCACGACGATGAATGCCGCAAACTGTGGTCGTCGACTTTCCTCCCGCCTCAATCATCGACTCCGGAACTCCCAAGAACCTAACCACTGTCGACTTCCGCTTCTTCAGATCGGCCTGCTTCTGGCCGGGTCCGGGTTTCTTTTCGAGCATCATTTGTTTCGTCGTAGCGTCTGTGTGACTGACGCTTTTCCCAACACGAGCCCTTGCATGGAACCGGAAGGA